>CAHIKZ030001551.1:245000-360000 GCA_903632075.3 Acanthosepion pharaonis
AATGTGATCCGTATTGTATTTAGAAAAGACTAAAAATAGAGATCGTTTGGTCGTCACGCTACTTTCTACTTATGCGTTTCCTTTATGGTCACGTGGTCTACTTAATTCAATGATGGGATCGCTCGTGTTTGTTCACTGACGATATATGTTCAAACTCAAGTGTCGGCAGCGACACTTTATTCAGATAGATAGATAGAATTAACATTCTGACATCGTTTGGGAATATGAAATTCATTTTAATATACAGCTATTAAATTAAAGAAAGGCCACAAAATTTTATAATTTGTTGAATTACTGTAAATCTCCCGCCATTGGAAATGATAATTTCGGACAGGAGCTACAGAAAAAAATATTTTGCTTAAATGCAATGTTTCTGTGAATCGGCCATTTTAGCTTCTTTATGATTTGGAAATTGATTCAGATTTATAAATGAGACAACAAATATTTGAACTGGCAGGCATTTTAACCTCAAAGCGAATCGAAGTTTTTTATTATTGTATTATTTAATGCTCAATCAAATGTTGTTCTCAATGCTATACAGGAGGAGAGATATCATATAACAGTTTAGTAATCTTTTCTTTTATTCCACCAAAAAAGCATTAAAAAAGAATAAAAGATCATACGAAGTTAAAATTTAATTTAGATTTGTTTTTTTGTTGTTTTTTTTACTAATCGTTCACCCAATACAAGGCCCATGTGCCATTCAAGGTAAAGGGTTACTGAGGTTGTTGCACGGAATATGAGCAGGTAAGAAAGGGAGTTTAAAATGATATGTAGGAAAGATATCGGTTAACTATAGACTGAAAGTGATTAAGATTGTATCGGGGAAGCAACCTCTCGGGAGTCTGTTCCAAAGTGCTTGCAAAGAAGATGTTCAGATGGAACTTCATTCTTACTAACGGAATGCGAAAGAAATGAGGATGATTCGATTCAGTGTTCTTAGCATGGCGGATTTTAATATCTAAATAAACCACCAAACTAAATGAGTTTCTCTTTTCCGTGTTTTTAGATAAGACGGTTAGCCATCTTGATTTGTCGTAAGAATCACTGAAAAAAAGTTATTCGGGTAGAAAGAGAACGGGTTAAAATCGTTTTAGTGTCATCCCTATTCAGGCCTTTCAGTAATGCTATCAACATTCATACTTTGGCTTCCGTCTTCAAAGTTCATTCAAGAACCATCAATTGAACGGTCAGTCAGTTATGTGCCATGCATGATACACGCTTAGGCGATCATGTATCTTTCGATAAATGACTAATGAGGCAGATTTTCCCCGCAGTAGGTTGCCATTTCTTTCTGCAGTAGACCAGTTGCCATCCAAGGCGATAGAACCCGGTCTGTTCTGCTATTTACCCATAGCTGGGGGCAAAAGAGGATTCACACCTTTCCCAAGGGTATTAGCACGTAAGTGAATGTAATGGATCTAACTAGATTTCAAACTCGGCTCTCCGATTCCTCAATTCGAGCCGCTATTCATTACTCCACCGTAAGAGAGAATGGTAGCGAGGAAAACTGGATCACGAGGACAAAACAGCAGGAGGGATCTTCATTTTAACTTAGAGCTAAATACATTCTTCTTCTTCATAGTAGAGTCCAATAGTGTTATAAAATCCTCGAAGATATTCCAGTAAGATATCTTTAATCATTTCTAAGATACAACGGTTCAGAGCTTAATCTAACAGTTGTACAATTTTGGTGTTACACGATTTGGATAATTTTGCTGTTACACCTGGTATATATAACATAATGATTAATTGGCTTTTCAGTTGTCATACAGAACTCATGAAAGGGACAGTTATAAGCGTAAATAAATTGATTTGAAAGTTAGCGTAAGAGTTTATCATAAAATAAACTCCTGTAATCCATACAATCATTCTTATCGACTGACGAGTAAGAAATTACGAAAATCAAAGTTGACATCCTATCAGTAGTGAATTTGATTATTACTTGTTCATTTAAAAAAATAATCGACACATTTTCTCGTTGAATAATTGTAATGTATGTCAATTTTGAAGCCTTTCTATCTCTATGACGGTACGGATTGCCATAAATACATATTCGAACTCAACCCTCCGATTACTCAGTCCGAGTCACTATATAATGGATAACGGCTCGTATACAAGAATTGGAGAGCCGAGTTCGAATTCCAGTCAAAAAGCTACTTAGGTGTTCAGCTGCGCAGTGACCCTACGACTGAATCCGAGAAGGCGGAGGAGCATACTTAATATAGGGAGAAGTATTTACATTATTCTCAACTAGTATTTTTCCTTGTATATCATCGTGGCATAACAGTGAAAAGACCTTACTAGAGATAAATGTATATATAACACAGTGCTCAGAGAGAGTTAGTTACATGATTTTTTCCGCTCCAAATTCCAAAATATTAATTATTGATCACCTGTGATTATCATTTGCAAATCGAATATTGATTATTTAGACATTTTCCCCGAAATCACCGTTCTTTTGAAATTTTATTTATATTATAATAAAGAATATGTTTCAGTTAATTTCACAGTGCGTGTGTATGTTTGTACGCACGCTCACGCGTGTATGCGCGATGCGGAAGAGGAGAAAAGCAAAAAAAGTAAGCATAGATCGATAACTCTTCGGCGCCAAATGAGCCAATCCCGACAGAGCAGCTGCTAAAGTGTTCTTTTGACATTTTTTTTTTTTTTTTTTTTGGGGGGGGGGGTGGGGCGAGTCGAGGTGCAATATTTTATCTCAGGGTAAATATAAGATAAAATATAAAATAAGAAAACATAATAATAATAATAACGTTCTCTCTCTTCCATTCCAACTCCCTCAAAAATGAAAGAAAAGAAAATTTATTTGCCATTATTCAGAAGAGGATGACGGGAAATCTTCAACTAAATGGCGGCAACATTGACAAGTCATTTCCTGTAGGCCTATAGACATTTACTTCTTGCTTTCTTTTTTTATGTGATTGACCATCGCTAAACTATTTCATCAGCGTAACAATTTTTTTTTTTTAATTCCAATCGATTTCTTATCGATCGGATCTGTTTCCTTTATTGGTAAAGATGAGAGTTAATTCGATCTTTGTAGGAATCCAATTTTTTATCACTTTGATGTCTCGACGGAACAAATGAATTCACAAAGAGGCTTTTTTTTTGCTGCTGCAGTGGACGATTGAAGTTGTTCACTTTAGAAACTTTCATTTCATTTTGTTCGATTTTATAGTTTTTGTGATTCCGTTATTCCATCATTCCATTATTCTTTATTCATAATTATCAATGAATTCTTTTCCATATGGTTTAATATTTTCTCGCTATAGTGCTCAAGGTAGGGCAATATAATACATCAAACGTAAATAGGACTGCTGTGAACGCAAGTATCAAAATTATGTTAGCAATTCAGCATGAAAATAAATTATTCCTGTAATACATAAGATAAAGTGCTTTTCATAAAAAGGAAAACAAGAAGCCTGTGAATTTATGATTGAAGCAAAGTAGTTTTTAGTTATCAACTTACAAAACATAAAAAAAGCCTTTGTATGTCAATAGCATTTTTGCAACTGCTAACAGATAGACATGATAAAAGTATATTTATATACTCATATTCTATTTCATATATATACTCATGTTCACCCAATAGAAGGAACAAGAGCCACTCAAGCTAGAGGGTTATTGTGTGGTGTTGTATGGCCGTAAGTAAAGCAAAATGTGAAGTTCATGGAGTTATGAAGAAAAGATAACGGTTAACCCTAAACTTTAAGAGATCAAAACAACGGTTCTTAAGGAAAAACCTGTCCTAGTGGAACTTCCTCTTTTCTAATGGAATACGAAGGGAATAAGGATGATTCATCTTTCTGTACGTGGTATGACGGGTCCCAGTTGTAAAGTTCAAGTCTGGTGGGAATAAAGAATGTAGCTCGTCAAAACACTTACCATGGAAATAGCGATAAAACAGTGAGAGTCTTGTGATGTTTCGTCTGTGTGAAATATGTGGTAGGATAGAAAATAATTCATCACCCACAAGGACGCGGAGATGCTTTTGAACTTAAGACATGCAAGTGATCCTTAGGCAGCTCCAACCAAAATATGGCAAAAATACACCATTTGTGGTTTGATCTGGCTCTTGTAAAGTATAGCAGGTTGGTGTCAGATACTTACTGGGGCGGCACAATGAATAGACCATTTTCCCAGTATCTTTAACAATAGATCATATATATGAGTTCCTCTTAAGGGCTAGAGAGATCTTGAGTCCCAGTAGACTTTCAAAGCAAAGTATTTTCCCTGAAAGAAGACCCATTTATCATGATAGGTGGAAGTCAAAGGTTTGCTCGGTGATAGTGGAACGTTACTAGTTGGTTTTGTTTTAGCTGTAGTTGGCTCAAGGGAGGAAGGATTTTTCATCTTCGAGTCAGAGTTAGAAGAATTTCTATCTTAAATAGTTATTGTTTTAAATAATGATCTTTCATTACCAAAGGATCTAAAAGCGTCATGCGGACTTCGAGGTTAACGCTTCTTAAACATTTTCAGCATCTTAAATCCTCCATTTCCTACCTGGTAATGGTCAAAAGAGACTAGCCACGAGGGAAATTAACATGGCTGAATAAAAATTCTTGTCGCTTTCAAAGTTGTCTTTTCTCATCAGTGATAAACCGTTCGAATGAAAACATTTCGTAAATATTATCAGCAGCTGAATTGAGTCATACACACATTATTTGCTACAAAGTAACGTTTGAAATAATAGGCACGGTGGAGTAATGGATAGCGGCTCGAGTTGAGGAATCGGAGAGTCGTGTTCGAATTCCAGTCGGATCCATTACATTCACTCACGTGCTAATAACATTCTCCCTCCAGCTATGGGTAAATAGCAGGACAGACTGGGTTCTATAATCTTGGAAAAGAAAAAACTCTGACTTCAAAACCGGCCATCAGGCTATCTTACACAAGAAACACCACTTCTACTGTGGCCGCACATGGATAAAAAAAAAACAAACAACAAAGAGTATACCTTCAGTAATGACGAGTAATATGAAAATGGTGACACACAAATTCGTGCTGCTTTCAAAGTATTCGGAAAGCCGAGTTTCAATTCTTTCATTTATATACAAATGCTTTACCAAAGGAATAAATACATCTATTCTTCTCCTAAGCCCAAGCTATCGGTTAAATAGCAGAATGAGCAAAGTTTTCTAACATTGGGTGGAAACCAAACTAAAAAAATGAAAACTTTGAATTTAAAACTGTGGAGAATGTAATTAGAAACCACTGCACTATCTTTCCCATGAAGTTCTTGCAAGCCCCAGAAAAGAAATAAAAAAAAGATTCTATGTTCAATAATAATTGCCTGAGGTATGGTTGGGCATGGCATATTTAAAATGCATATAAATAATTGAGGTGTTTTACAAAATTCCAAATATTTGTTATATCTTTACCTTATAAAGCATCATACGATAAATTAAAAAAGAGTAGGAAGGATAGAGATCATATTGGTCAAAAAGAAAGGAAACTACAAAAATGGAAAAATAAAGTCACAAATTTGAGAAGAAAATCATATTACTTTATACTATAATAATAGATAGAGATAGGAAGCACAGAGATCACATCGATCACAACGAAATGATTATGACGAGAAATAATATTCAATGAAATGATGACACTATAATAATAGATAGAGATAGGAAGGACAGAGATTACATCGATCGTTAAGAAATGATCATTAAGAGAAATAATATTCAATGAAATGATGACACTACTTCATACAGAAAAATAAGGAAATGTTAGGGAGAACGAAGTGTATGTCGGCCTGAAAAAACGGCTATGACTACAAAGATGGGGATATTAGTCCAAATATTTGATGAAATCATGACACTACTTCATACTATAAATTTTGAAAACGTTATGAAGGACAGAGATCATATCAGCCTAAGCAAAATGATCTTGCCTGCAAAGACGAAGACATTAGTCCAAATGAAATCGTGCCAAGCCTGCTTCTTTTTGAGTAAGGTCACGTTTACTTATCATCTCTCAGTTACATCTCTGTCTTTGGGCAGAGTACGCCCAGGGACTTCTCTGTCAAAGGACAGAGGGGCAACTGAGGAAAATAATACTGAAGAGGTGCCCAGCCCTGGGGAACAGCTGCCCGAGGCACAAGAGGGAGGAATCGGTGCTCGCACCGAGGCCAGCGGAGTCGACGATTGCGAGGGCTGAGGGCAATTTTTGTTCTTGTCCCGGGAGTACGCGCCTGGGTCCCCACCTAAAAAAAGACCTTGTGTCACATCTCGTCCAAGTAGGGGCAAGCCTTCATAGTATAAATCAAGACAAAGTTTTTTTTTCTAAACTTAACTGACTACCGACCCGAATAAAAAGTGTCGTGTACCTTGAGATGATTGAATTTACACTACAATAAGAATAGTCTGAACTGAGGCGCCTAACTTGTTTGAATATGGTTGTATATACTTAGTGATGTTAGCCTCTTTCGATACAAGACAACAGATACAGCGCATTTCGCGAATACACTATGGTAGTAATTGTCTGCGAGCAAGGCGTATAACTTGTGGGTAATCCTTAAACATAGTCTGGCACAAGGCCACCACTTTGGTGTACCCAGAAATCATTGGAGTCAACAAAATAACAATTTCTGGCTTCGTAACTATTTTGCTACTGAATTGAAGCGGAATTCTCAGTCTGTTAATTTGTTTAAAAAAGTCAGAGTTTTTCGCCAGATGTCACACACATTTAAATGAATCACAGACGATATACGTGCAAGGTAGCAGATGTGGAGTTGGCGTGCCGCGTTCAAATTCAACCTGAGGGCGTTTCATTCGCTTTCGTAGAAAGACCCTTGGAAAAGTTATGAACCCATCTCTTCTTTACATCAACTTAGTGTTAAGAGTATGTCATAGGCGTAGGACCATCCCGGGGGAGGCGAGACTTTAGAGCCAACCGTCAACATGAAGTGCATCTGCGATGTGCTGTCAGGAGAGCCCGACTCACCCAGCCGCGTCCACCACCCACACTGCTCTGTGACTCCTGCTCTTCAGCAGTAGTCTGGGCCTTCACAGCCATCTCCGTCACTAGAGGGGAGAAAAGAAGACTATACCTTACAAGAGCCAGATCAAACCACAAATGGTGCTCTTAAGAGACGGAAAAACTTCGTTAGAAGAAAATAGCTACGAGATATCTGTCCTCCTATATGGCAGTGAATGCTGGACAATATCATCAAAGATAAAGAAGAGACTTGAAGCAACAGCAATATGGTTCTACTGAAGGATGCTGAGGATACCAACTGAGGAGCGATGAGGTTTTAGAGAAAACGTTAAACAAAAATTAAACTTCTACTTATCCTCAGGAAAAGACAGTTGAAATTTTTGGGGCACGTAATGAGGAAGGAAGGCTTGGAAAATCTGATACTCACAGGACAGATTGAGGGCAAGAGGAAAACAGCGCATAGCATACTTTATGAGTTTGAGTAAATAGATGGCGGAACAGGGTTTGAGAGAAATAATGAAAAGGCAAAATTTATTAAGAGCTACAAAGGACAGGAAATTGTGGAAAGCTATGATCGCCAACATCCTGAGGGGACATGGCTCATAGAAAGAGAAGACATGCTGAAAAGGATAGCTACAGCGAATGGCTTTTTTAGCGCTTGTGCGTCTGACCAAAGAGGGGTGTAAGCGACTGCTACAAGAGGAAGAATATACACCCAGAGCAAATGTCACCATGACTTTCTTTCGGAGTCGTAAATCAATGGTCCCTTAGTTGCAGACGCATATGAGTCTATAAGTCTTGGTGTGTTGTTTAGATGTACTTTCTATTCTTTGCTGTAAGTCGTTGTTGCTGACCGATCAAGGAACAACGCATAACAATGCAATCCAAAAGATTTTTTTTATTCGTGTGCTTATATATTCAATAAAAATTGAAATGGGGAAAGAAAGAAAGAAAGAACGAATGAATGAATGAATGAAAGCATTGAAAAATATTTGATAGATTCTATCAGCTGTTTCTTCATGTTTCCTCTTCTTTTCTGTCTAACTCGTTTCATTTCTTTTTTTGTTCATATCCACAATTCTTTCATTTTCTCTCTGCTGTTGTTCATTTCTATCACAGACGGTTTCGTACAGTTTTAACCTATTGACCAATCACCAATCTATCAATAGCTTAATCATGCTTTCTTTCTTTTTGTCTGTCTGTCTATTTCTTTCTTTATTTCTTTCTATCTTTCTTTCTTTCTTTTTTTACTTATTTTGTCTGTCGGTATATTTTTCTTTAGTCCTTTCTTTCATCCTCTATATTTCTTCTTTGCTTTCTTTCTTTTTGCCTTTTTCTACCAGTCTGTCTCTTTCTGTCTATTTCTTTCTTTCTATCCGTCTTTCTTTTTTTTTCTTCTTTCTCCTACTTTTTCTTTCTGCCTGACTATTGTTTTTCTTCTTTCCTCCTGGTTGTTTGTCTCATTTCTTTTTGTCTGTCAGTTTCATTCTTTCATTCTGTCTATTTCTTTCTGTCTATTTCTTTCTGTCTATTTCTTTCTATTTCTACTTTTCAGTCTTTCTCTTTTTTCTTTCTTTTTTCTTTCTTTCCGTCTCTTTCCTTTTTTTTATTGTTGTATGCCTTTGTTTCTTTTTTTCTTTCTGTTTCTTTTTTTCTTTCTGTCAAGTTCTTTCTTTTGTTTTCCTTCTTTCTTTATTTCTTTCTGTTTATTTGTTTCTTCCTTTTTTTTCCTTTATTTCTGTCTGTCGCTTTCTTTTCTCTATTTTTCTTTCAGTTAGTTTCCTTCTTTTTTTCTTCTTTCTGTTTATTTCTTTTGTTCTTTCTACCTGGCTCTTCTTTTTTTCTATGTTTCTTTCTGTCTCTTTGTCTATTTCTTTCTTTCTTTCTTTCTTTTTCCCTGCCTATTTCTTTCTTTTTTCTTTCTTTCTTTCAAAAATTATCCAATTATATTAGAATCTATTTACCTGTTTATTTACTTACCAATATGACTATCATTTCCTTACTTTTCATTGTTCACATCTGAGACACATAAACATACATACATACATACATACATACATACATGTATTTGTATGTGTGTGAGAAAGAGAAAAGGGGAGAGAGAGGGGGTGGCTACAATGACACTGAAAATTTATCACGGTATATATGCATAAATATAGGTGTTAACATACGCGTTTTGGATGTATTGAAACGCATAATGAGGAAAGAAGTCTTGGAGAATATGACACTCACAAAACGCGCTAAAGGCCAGATGGACATAGAGAAACAGTGAGTAACCTAACAAGATTGATAGAACATGAACTGGGAAGGAGAGTAAGGGGACAATAATTGTCTTAAGTTAGCAAGGACATGAATATGTAGAAAGCTATGATCACCCGTCCTGAAGCGACACAGACAATAGAGTATATATATATATATATGTATATATATATATATATAGAGAGAGAGAGAGAGAGATAGAAAGAGAGAGAGAGATAGAAAGAGAGAGAGAGAGAGAAAGATGCCAACTCGAATTCTAGCCACGCTCAAATCGCGAAGCACGCAATAAATACTACTACTATTAAAACAACCCAAAAACTACATCTTAAACAGACAAACATGAAAAGAAAGAAATAATACCTAAAAACAGCTACACCCCCACCCTTGAAAAGTGCTAAAGAAGTGACCGTAACTGCTTGGGAGAATGGACAATATTTGCACTCCCTGACTTCCACCAAACGGAAAAATGGAAAAATGTAAAAACTAAATAAAAAATTCATCAAATTTTCCTTGTCTCTCATACTCATCGAAAGATATTTAAAAGAAAAGTTGCTACCTAAATATCCATTATTAATATACTGTGTGTCCATAAAGTCTCTTTACAATTAAAAAAAAATTATAACAAAAGCAAATGAACAGACAAATATGTGGAAATTGTTACAAAATGAGAAGACATTGAAGTTTTTTTTAAACTAATTTAATCCACCCCCATCTGGGTACCATTAGTTGCACGAAGCACATCAAGACGGTACTCGATTTCTTGCCATGTTCCCTGTAGCATAACCTCATCAATGGTGGCAATGGTATCAGTGATCTTTTGTTTTAGATCAGTGATGTCCGATATCTTTGATCGATACACGATATCTTTAATATAACCCCAGTGGAATGATATTTAGTGAACGAGATGGCCAGGAAACTGGACCATGCCTTTCTATCCACCGGTCTGGAAATGTTAGGGGTTCATTTAACTGTACCTCTTTCCTCAACAGGCTACCTGAAATGCACAAATGCAATCTGATTAAAGATTTTGATAACTACTAAGTACATAGAACGAATCTGATTAAGATATCTCATCAATTGCTTTTGTAATATAATTTTTAAATTCTAAAGAGACTTTACAAACTCTCTCTCTCTCTCTCTCTATATATATATATATATATATGTGTGTGTGTGTGTGTGTGTGTGTGTGTGTGTGCGTGTGTGTGTGTGTGTGAATGAAGGTTCTCTTTAACATTGAAGCCAAATATATATAAATGTTCTATTTCATACTGAAGCCAATCTTGTGGCATAATTCTTATGGGATAATTCTCTTACCAATCCAATCATGTCGTCGCTTGTAATCCTTCCGTGCTACCTTCAGACATTCACCGAGTGTTTGATTAACTGTCTCATCACCTTCGACCCATACATCCTGAATTTGCTTTCTTTTTTGTGATTTGTCTATCCTGGCCCTGATTGTATTCATTCTGGTATGCTGCAAATATGAGTGATTCTGTTTTTCCCTTTAGAAAACCATTTTTAATCAACGCCACCTCTCAGGCATAGCAATTATCTCTGCCAACTGAAAATCTGACCACAAATTCTTTTTTTTTTTAACTTGTAACGCCGTTTCTCCTAATATTGTTTCTTTTCTGCAGTCACAGATACAAGATGGATCAATAATATCCCCCCTCCCAGATCCCCATCCAATCTTCGTGCATCTGTCAAAAGTAGTTAATGAGAACTCATTATCATTTTATTATTATTTTCCTTTGATTTCTGTTGTATACACATTTCCTTCCAGGTCCCAACCAGAGACCTAAGGTCAGAAATGGCACCATGATATTTTCCACTGATTATTTTTTGTAAAAAAAAACAAAAAAAAAACCTAAGATTACATGCATTTTACATAAAGCTCTTCGTAATGAGCCAGCTGTACTTGTGAGTGCTTTTTTTTTGTATTCTTTAGGGCTTGGGCTACCAAAGATCCCTTCACTGAGTCTAGCGGAACATTTTCCAATCAATCCGAGGGCTACAACTACAACTGAAATTATTGACGTCTGCTATATTTTTAAATTTCCACTTTAAGTATTCTAATTGTTTTTTTGAAGATCTTCAAAGATACATTACAATCTACAAGGGATTACCGTGTCAGTAAGAAAGCATATTCTCTTCTTGTGGTTTTTGTTCACGATTTCTGAGCTATTAGCCTTGATTGTGTGTATTGTAAAGTCCCATCTAATTGTTACTTGTCCTATCTCTGTAAACGGGTCTGTGTGATGTTCACACCAGTTTCTCTTCCAGCGCATATTTTTCAGCGCAAATATTGGATTACTATATCATGCCAGCACTGTGAAACCTGATACAAGATGATCAATTGTTTCTGGATATTTATCACAGAATCTATTGTTATTATTGTTTTATTTCCTTTGATTTCTGCTGTGTACGCATTTCTTTCCGCTCAGAGACCTAAGGTCAGAAATGGCATCATGACATTTCCCACTGACCAATTAAACCCACATACACACACACATATTTTACATAGATAAAGCTCTTCGTAAGGTGTGGGCTGTATGCGTCAGAACAATTTTTTTTATTTCTTTAAGGTATGGGATTCGAGGAATCGCTTCAATGAGTCTACTGGAATCTTTTCCAACCAATTCGAGGGCTCCAACTACAACAGGGAGTGTTGATGTCATCACAATGTAATTCTCTTTATTAAAAATCTTCCAAAAATAAAATATATTTTTCGGAAACATTATTTGAGGAATATTAGCTGATTTAAAATATAATCACTTTGATTTAAAACAAATATTATTAGCCTTAAGTTTCAAATATCGCAGAAATGCATTTTTAACACAGCTGTAGCTGTTTATTTAAGATATTGACTGCTTGTTAACAGCTTGATGACAGATGGACGTTCATTTAATGTTTTTCTACTGAGGCTTTATCTGTAAAAAAATAATTAAAGAATATAACGTGAGAGCCATTTTTTATATAATTTTTAAGTACTCAGTAATCTTAAAAAATTAGAAAATTATTCTCCGTAATCTAATATTTTAGTATATTTTAGATACTTTGGATTTAAATTTTTTATAGTTTATCAACTCTTGTTTTCTGATAATGTCGTGTATGAACTACTGTATCTTCATAAATCGGAACTTTTATACACATACAAAAAAATTCAAAATTATTTTTTAAAATATTGCTGTTTGATGATTTGTATCATGCTTTTCCATTTATGATTAGTAAATATAGTTTTACTTAAGAATAATATGACCTAAAAGGGTGAAATTAATACAAAATTTAAAAAATTAATACTTAATAAATTTTTCTAATTAAATTTTTTTAAAAACCTGAAAACAATTCTTGTAAAATTCATTATTTATCGCAAAATCTTTTTCTTAAGACAATAGTGTCCTTAATATATCTTATTTATAAAAGCAATTAAAAGCTTTGTAATTAAATAATGTCCTAGTTTTATTGCATTTTGTATTTTACGATTCAGAACAGATTTTCGGCAAATGGTGTTTTTGTTGTGAAAAAAAAAAAAGTTGATGATTTAAATTCTCCAAGTAGTTCTGCTTTTAAATAAATACTAAGAGAATGAACATTTTATTTCTCGAAATTTCATAAAAATTAAATAAGTGGTGTGTAAAAGATGCAAAAAATAAAATTCATCAAGATTTTCTAAAAAAAAAATTTGAAAAATAATTTCATTCGTTTGCGAATCAATCCTGAAACTTTAAAATCCGACATTTGATTTGCAATAATTTGAAGATGAATGTGTGTGTGTGCGTGTTTTTTCTACCGAAAAAAGACACTAAAATTTCCTGTTCTAATCTCCTCTGACGCAAAAACAACAAGATTTTTAATCAAAATTTCGAACGTGCTAGAAAGTATTCAACATTTAATTAAATAACTAAAAAATACGCTGGTCTTTCCTCTTAATAACAACATAAACATTTTGATGATAAAACTTAGTTTTTATCAAGTTTGGGGCATTTTCTCCACATGGTATGCTCTTTTTACGGCGAATTAGACAACGTATCCAGTTAAGCGATATATATATATATATATTTTTTTTTTTTTTGTTGTTTTTTTTAATTCTTTTTTTAATCAATTCAACTCAAGCAAGGCGACAATGTCACTAAGAGACAAAGGGTTACCAGAAGTGAAAGAAAATAAGAAAACTTTAGAAGGAACTGGAAACCTAGTCCTAAAAAAAAAACAAGAACAAAAAACAATGGAAAACCTCTACTCCTGTTCAAAAGATCGGAGAGGAATGTGAACCGGGCGATAGGCGAACCTATCTACTCCTATTTATACCAGCGATTTATATTTTTAATATCATTTTTATCATGTTTATAGTTCGAGACTATATGACAGAAGAAGTTACTGGTGTGTTTATTTTTGTCTATACCAGGATTTTTTCTTGTGTTAGTCTTTCTGAAATTTTATAGGTTAATTTTAATTGTTCGTCGGAAACATATTTGTTTCAATTGAGGCTGATAAATGTTTATTTTATGCTGCTTAATTCTTTATAAAATATTGTAACGGAGGAAGAAATTGTTTTGGTGCAGGTTATCATGTGTTTTTAGCTATTTTATATATTGATTTGTTAATATTTTATATATTTTTTATATATTTACATATTTATATTATTTATATTATTATTATTTTATATTATTATTGTTTTATATTATTATTTTATAATAATTTCATTATTATTATTAATAATAATTATTAATAATATTAATAATTAACATCGATAACTGTTAATAATATTATTAATATTAATAATTTTTTTATTATTTTATATTATTATTTTATATTATTTTATATTATTATTTAAATATTTCCATATATTTTATGCTATTTTGTGC
The DNA here is from genome assembly GCA_903632075.3 of Acanthosepion pharaonis. Lineage (NCBI taxonomy): Eukaryota > Metazoa > Mollusca > Cephalopoda > Sepiida > Sepiidae > Acanthosepion > Acanthosepion pharaonis. Next base: position 259,082 of record CAHIKZ030001551.1, read on the forward strand.
TATCAATTTGTTAATGTTGCTTAATTCTTTATAAAATAATGTAACGGTGGAAGAAATTATTTTGGTGCACGCAATCTTGTTTTTTGTTAATAACAGTTTTTTATATATATATATATATATATATATATATATATAAGTATATATATTTGGTCAGTAAGTGCTATTTCTTAATTGTTTCTGCCAAGAAAGCAAAGTCCAATGCCAAATTTTTGATGTGAGACTCAAGCATTGGAATGTGTTTCATGAAAGTCTGCAGGTCACAGATCAGAGGAAGCGTCACCAGTGTTTTTTCAAGCTTCTTCACCCGTCAGGATGGGCTTTGCTTCTGTCACAATGTGTCCGGTCTATTCGAGGCAATTGGAATCGCCTGTAACCCTAGCAAGTGGTGCCTCTTCATCGGCAGCTCATCCAGGAGCATCAAAGTCATGCTGTTTCATAACGAAAACATGTATCCATCTCTTCCCCTAGTTCACTCTGTGCAGCTCAAAGATGATAACTGCAGTGTGAAGATCTTGCTTGATGCCTTGAAATATGAAAAGTGCGGTTGCGAGGTTATTGGAGAATTTAAAATGGCGGCCTTCCTAGTCGGCCTTCAAGGTGGTTTTACCAAGTTTCTTTTTTTTTTTACCAAAACTTCTTCCCTAAACTGTCTGCGGCAAAGATCAAAAACGTGTCTTCCTCGGACCACAAATAAAGAAAATCATAGAGTGCAAGGAATTTCCCAAAAAGGAAAATGGACGGAGATTATCATTTTAACTTTTTGTCGCAGTGGTTCAAAAATTTCCTAAAAATGACATTATTTAAACGCCACATAAACCAACGTAGACAAACATACATCGCACGTTTAAATATTGCAGCTCACACAAACATAAACATATATGAACCGTGTGGAACTGGAAAATATATGCGCAACCATGTGTCGTTTTAAAACTTATATATATATATATATATATATATGAAGAAATATATTTTTAAGGTGTGCTATATTTATAGGAGAAAAACAATATCAGAGATAGATATTTATATAAATATAAATAAAAATTGAACATTGGAAGTCAACACTCAGAGGTGATATATTTTGTTTCGTGCTGGACGCAATCGTCTTGTAATTTGTATTTTTTCTCGACTATTTCAAATAAATCGCGACCTGACGATTGCATCTAGCATGAAACAAATATATCGCATCAAATTTATATTTCAAAAAAAACTTTTATATATATATATATATATATATATATATATATATATATATATATATATATATATATATATTAAAATATTTGATATAAACATATATATATATATATATATAAATATATATATATGCATACACACACAGACAACAAAAATATATATACATATATATATATATATATATATATATATGCATTTGACAGCGACTATATTTGCAAAACTGTTTTCGAGTGAGTCTTCTTCATTTAGAAAGACCTGAAGATTGACTGATTGATTGATTGATTGATTGTTTTTTTTTTTACGGTTTGTCAAACGTCGATGGGTTATTTAAAGCCGAAACACACTTCGGATTGTAGGAGGTCAATTCCAGCAGCTGGTATTCTCAAACGGTCGCTCACCTAAGTACTGACCGGGTTCGATCCTGCCTACCCGAAAGAGGTGATATCGAAGAGATAAAAGAAATCGTATGAAAGGAAAAGAAAGAGAGAAATAAACTTCAAAACAGTCCTTCAACTAACCAAAATTTGAAATAAGGTCGCTTAAAGTTGAATTACGCTATTTATAATGAACTGACCTTTAAGGCGATGCCGATCTTGCACATTTTATCATCAAATTAAGTTTTTGATAAGACAAACACACACAATATATATATATGTGTGTGTGTTTTTTTGAGAAATTTGTTTAATATAAATAATATATTTGAGCGGTAAAAAATTCATTTGAATATATTTTATTGAAAATTTATGGAAACAATATATTGTCAATTGTCATTTTTTTTAATTATAAAGTTACAGTTTGTGTATATGTTGCCACATATCCAGATCAAACTTATAAAATGTTCTCTGTTTGTATGTGAATATACACATAAATATTTATCAATATAAACTCAGCAAATATATTTTTCTAATACATGTTATCCTCCCTTCCTTGCTCTCATTTCTCTTCTCTCTCTCTCTCTCTCTCTCTCTCTCTCTTTGGAATCTCTGCTATAAAATATATATATATATATATATATATATATATATATATTTAAACAGTAATATATATAATCCGGTGTTTTATAGATATTTTTATTTTTCCTTCGCTTGAGGATGAAATGGAACTAATGCTTTTAATTTAATTGCAAAATTAAATTCAGTTTTTTAGCTTCTATTTTTGAAACATGCAAGAAGATTATTGTGTCCGGAAAAAAAAATATTTTAAATCAATTAATTTATATATATATATATATATATATATATATATGTGTGTATTTGTGTGTGTGTGTGTGTGTGTGTGTGTGTGTGTGTGTGTGAAAAGTGTATATAAATATAAATAAATATATATATGTATAATTATTTATATATTATATGCACGGTACTTATTAGAAAGCGCTCAATATCAGAGATAGAGCTAACATATTGAGTTTATGACCCTACATTTCACACTTTAATCAACATTAATCAGTTTGTCTGACGATATATAAAGCGTGAAACCCAGGGTCAGAAAACTCACATCTATCCAAATAAATATATATATATATATATATATATATATATTGTCATCCACAGACAGACTGTTTCGCTGTATCTCAGCTCATCAGTGTGACTAGACGTCCGGTTGCTTCTAGCTCAGTCGGAGATTCTACCACTAAGCCGTCGGCGCACGGCAGGGACGAAGGGGAATTTTAGCGTATTTATTTTTAGATAATCACACAGTGACTGGGAGGATTCGATTTGCTTTACCGAAGAATCTTGCTATAATTGCCGTAAGAGTTCACAAACCCACACTTCCTCCCACAGAAAGCTCAACCAAAATTAATTTTTCAGGAGCCTATATATTGTTATCCACAGACAGACTGTTTCGCTGTATCACAGCTCTTCAGTGTGGCTAGACGTCCGGTTGCCTCTAGCTAGGATCGAAACCCGGCTGAATTGGCGTCAGTCAGAGATTCTTCCACTAAGCCCGCAATAAAGTCAACGACAAAATTATCCGTACACCTATCAATTCTGAATATTTTTATTCATTTCTCAGAATCCAGTGCCCGTATGATGCCAGCTTTTTTATGTTAATAAGCACAAAAAAAGGAATATAAAACTTAATTTTCAGAACAATTGGTTAAATACAACAAATTTGACAGTCGAATTATACAAAATAGGAAAAGACAAAATTATTCGTACATTATCAAAAATAGAAAAAACTGAACAATTTTCACAATTTTAATAGTCAATAGCATGGGCTCTCATCTTTATAACTTGCTGCAATCGTTTTCTCAAGGTTTCTGATGAGATTTGAACAAGTCTTTTCTGAGATTTTCTTCCATTCTTCAATGGTTACACGTTTTAATTCTTGAAGGTTTTTTGGTGACCGACGATTTATTCGAACTTTCAATTCTTGCCATAGATTTTCAAAAGGAATCAAGTCAGGACTCATTGAAGGACATGACAGAACTGCAATCTTCTTTTTCTGAAGCCAGGCAGTCACTGATTTGGATATAGGTTTGGAATCATTATCTTGCTGGAAATTAAATCGCTGACCTAGATGAAGATTTTGCCCTGATAGTTGTAGATTTTCATCCAGAATTTTGATGTTGTCTGCAGACTTCATTATTCTTCTTATTGCAATTAACTGTCCAATCCGCCTTGAGCGAAAACAAACCCCAAAACATCATTGAGCTGCCTCCATGTTTTAATGTTGCCACTATGTTCTTTGGGAGGAAAGACTCAGCTGCCTTGCGCCAAATCTTCTGTGCATCATCATGCTCAAAAAGCTTAATTTTTGTTTCAGTACTCCATAGTACTTGTTCTCAAAAGCAATTTTCTTTGTCCAAGAACGTTTTAGCAAAATTAAACCGAGCAACAATGTGACAAGAACGTTGTATTACGCGAGTATTTACGCTGATGACCATCGTTTCCAAAACTTTTGGCGATGTTTTTTTCAAAACAACTCTTGGGTTTATATTAAACGCGACACAGTTTTCGTGCAGGTCTCGGTGACATTTTGGGTTTTCTTCCACATTCAGGCAAATTCTCTGTTGTGCCAAACTGTTTAAACTTCTTTATAATAGACTATACTGTAGATCTAGGGAGAGCTAACCGGTTTGAAATAACGCTGTTTCCCTGCTTGTTGAAGTTAATAATTCTCTGTCTCAAGTCAACGCTAAGCTCCTTTGTCTTCCCCCATTGTGTTGTTAACGTAAGAATGACAATGGCGACATTCTATGCACTACGTGATGTTCTTTGCTGGAATTACCACAAATATTTTACTGAATAAATAGTCTAGAAAGTTTCATCGATAAAATAATTATGTAAGTTACTTATAAGAGTCAATCAATTTAAAACGATATTTTCTAATGTATGAATAAATTTGTCTTTTCATAATTCGTTTGTCAAATTTGTTAAACTATTGTTCTGAAAATTGAGTTTTATATTCCTTTTATTGTGCTTATTATATATAAAAAATTGGCATCATACTGGAATTAGATTATGAAAAATGGATAAAAATATTTAAAATTGATGCAAATAATTTCGTCGTTGAGTTTGTGTATATATAACAGATATTTTTTATATATAGTGCTCAATATTAAAAATATTAAAACAATATTAAAAAATAAGGCGTGAAAAATATGATATGAAAAGATTACTTAACTTTTACATATCAGCACTTTACTCGACTTCGAAGTTTCTTGATAACATTTCCGTTATTCAGGGTGTTCTGGTTTTGATAGATAGATAGATAGATAGATAGATAGATAGATAGATAGATAGATAGATAAACACATATTGTTGGGCTGTTTGTTTTACTGATCACCTCTTCAACAGAAAAGCCAGTGGGGGATTTCGTTTATTCGCCATTTTTTGTTTGGCATATGGAAAAGAAAAAATCGTGACAAATTCTTATTTTTATTTTCCATAAAATAAAATGTCTAATCTCTTCTCTTGCAAATAATTAAATAAAAACAGATAAGAAACTTTAAAGTTTCCTGAATATGCTTCCAGCTCATCTGTTGGCCATTTTCAAGATTTAAGTTGCTGAAAGGGAGAAATATTTTCAATTCCTACCAGAACATTTTGCCATTGTACGTAGTATATGTTATTGAAGCGTTTTTTATCAATATAATAACAATAGCAAACATTATATTTCGCTAAAAACTGTAGAGACAATCCTAAAATAAGTGAACAAATTATATATATATATATATATATATATATATATATATATATATATATATATATATATAGGATGCGATGGATAAATTGTCGTCTAAAATACGCAAAAATGAAAATAACACTGATATTTCGTTTTAACAGATATATTTACCAAAATTACACAAAAATATCTTGAAATACTAAAGACTATATTTATTCAATAAAATTGCCTTTGGCTTCAACCACGGCCTCCAGACGACTTTTGAATTTCCTGTATCTCTTCTGGATGGTCTCCTTGTTGGTAAATGCTGTCATAATCCTTGCCTTCAGTTCATCTTTTGTGTTACAAGGAGTTTTGTTGGTCTCTCTCTCAACTGCCCCCCCACACACACATAATAATCAAGGGTATTGCAGTCTTGGGAGTTAGGTGACTAGATATAAGCGGTGATGTGGTCGCAGAAATTGTTTGCATTGACCCAGGACAGCACTAACTCCTTAAGGCAATTGATGTAGGCTTCCGTGTGAGTCCGAGTACTCACCAAGAAATTCGGGTGTTTTTTGTTATGAGAACGATTTTTCCGAACGGTTGTACCTTCGTAATCACCATTAGACTCATCCACGTCTTTTCGAATCCTCTGCATTGTCCTCAAATTGACACCCAAACACTCTAAATGCCAAACAGTACAGCATGCTGGTTCCAAATTTCTGGCGGAGTGAATTGCGTCATGATGCTCTTTTTTTTCTCACAGACACTGCCCAATTGTCCCTACTATACTGGGCAGTCGACAAAATCAAAAACAAACAACGCGCATGCGCGAAATTAAAAATATAAAATGGTGTCAATTTACCCATTGCACCCTGAGTATGTATTCAGGTTTTATTAAAAATGATGGACAAGGTAATGTGATTAATCTTTTTATTCATTTCTTCTTTTTTTTTCATTCATTCGTACAAGTATTTTTCGTTTCTGGACATAAAGTGTGTAAAAACTGTCCGTACATTGTATTTATACGAACGCTTTCGGCTATTCTATTAACCATCACCAAAGATTTTTTTTTCTTTGTTTTTTAAATAAATATATTTTTATATATCTTGAGCTATGATCTGAGAGATGAGAGGCCATTACCTCAATTAGGACCCATTGCAACAGACTTTTGGATAACTTTATCAACATATAAAATAATGGAAACATTAATAAGAAAAAAAGAAGAAAAAAAAACACACCATAATATCAATTATGAACACGGCCAAAACGTGCTAGCAGTGTTTGGAAAATAGAATAAACATTCCCATCACGATAAATAAACATATATAAAAATCTACATATTCATTTTTTTTAAATGGTTAAAAAATCTTTTATATATCCGAGCGCTTTCGGCTATTCAAGTGCTCGGATATATAGAACATTCGGATAGTTTTACACACTTTATGTCCAGAAAAGAAACTACTTGGACAAAAGAAAAATTGAATAGGAAGCTTCATCGCAGTACCTTCTCAGCTGTCTTTAATGAAACTTATATAAATATTAAAAAAAGGAATTCTGCCCAAATACAGAATTATATATATATATATATATATATATATATATATATATATATATATATATGGCATAATTTTAGTACCTTTCCGACTACCGTAAAGTCCCTTCCCTGTGACATTTCTATAAATACTTTTATGGTAATTGTTCACGTGATTTCTTTGCTATGGTATCTAGACTGTGTGAATTTCAACGCAGTACTAGATTGCCGGCAAGGTCTCATCAGTTTACAGTTGAGCTGGCTAGATGTAACCATTATTTCTATGCTAACAGGTTCTGTTCTCGCATTTCTGGCTTGTGGGACTCTCTTCCGACTCCATTCTTTCCGGCCAACTTCAAAAATTTAAATGCAATATCAGTCGTTATCTACTGTCTTCCCGATTAAACTTCTATTGTTCTCGCTCCTTAATAAGGTTTCTATTTTTTAATTCTTTCCTATCCAGTAAGCCCTTCTGTCTAAGTGGTTTTACTGCCTTGCATGGGGTGAATTCGATTTTAAAAAAATTAACTTCACATAAATCTACTGCATGATCAAACAATGCAACTATTAAGTTATAAAAAAAAATTATTATATATTTATCACGATTTCATTTTTTTTTTCTAAGTAATTTGATGGCTCGCCAATTTTTCGTCTGAATAGAGTTGATCGCGCAAGAATGTTATGCAACATGACGACGGATTTTGACAAGGAAAAATAAAACATTTTCCAACAAAAGAATAAACGAATGTTATGAAAATAGGCGTTAACTATAATCGCAAAATAATCAGATTTTCCAGAACAATAGCCTAGCGGATTATAGCGTTATTTCATGAATGAAACTATCTAACGGATCACGTGTTTTAATTTCATCATCATCATCATCATCATCATCATCATCATCATCATCATCATCGGTCCTGTGACCGTGGGTGGTCGTAGAGTCGCTGGTCAGCTGAGCACCTGGCCAGTTCCCTCCACATATCTTAAAAGCTGAAAAGGATTTCATTCATGCGTAGAGTGTCTTCAGCAAATAGTCCAGTGAAGCCTCTACCCAACGCAAGTCAAAAAACAGCCGATGACCTCCAACTTAAAGGTTCGCGTCGGTCACGGACACGTGGCCATTGATTTCATTGGGTAGGGGAACCTCTACGCCCTGGTGTTTTACTTCTGTCTCTGAAGCCTCCGTCATCGCGATGCCGTCTCGTCACCGAACTAGCTGCATATATAGCTATGGAGGCCAGTCTCATCATCCATTGTGCTACATGAACTACACAAAGCTTCATTCGTCCTTTGATAGGTTTGAAACGTGACAGTTGATTCCATCAGGGGAAATTTCCGCTTTGGCCGTTGACTTCAGTCTAGGAAGCCCTCTACCCAGCAATGTCGTCTCATCACCGAACGAGCCGCATATATAGATCTGGCGTCCAGTCTAATCCATTGTGCTTTGTGGCTGTTAACCCTACAGCAAGATCCATCCATCCTTCTTGGGTTTGACAGGTATAAACCAGTTGGGTGTTTAGCACTCCATCCTTTTCAACAGAAACGCCAGTGGGGGGATCTGGTTTAGTCGCCATTTTTAGCTTACGATATGGAAAAGAAAAACATCGTGACAAACTCTTATTTTTATTTTCTATGGAATAAAATTTCTCACCTTTTCTCTTGCAAATAATTAAATAAAAACAGATAAGAAACTTCAAAGTTTTCTGAATAAGCTCAAGTTTTTCTAACGGATGTGCGAGTGGTGTAATAAATAGCGGCTCGGGATGACAAGTCAGAGAGCCGAGTTCGAATTCCTGACCTGTTTTGTTACATTCACTTTCACCCAAATACCCTTGGAAAAGGCATGAATCTTTCTGTTCTTCCTACGTTAAATAGTAAGGTAGACCGAGCTCTTTAGCCTTGGTTAGAAACGAATGTAGAAGAAGGGTAATTTTAAGTTTAAAGCCGTAATTTACATATCTAAGAAGTTTTTAACAGAGGACGAAAAGTGCAACACCGAAAGCTAAAGCCGCATTGCAATAGCGAAAGACGCCTTCTGAAAGTTAAGCAATGTATTAAGGAACAGGAAAATTTCGCTCGAAACATAGACATAGACAACCTCACATAATACTAGAACAAGATTTACAATTCAAATTATGTAATACAATTTAATCCGTCTTGATAATACTAATGCATTAATCGTTATTATTAATTTTATTATTATGAATAATAATAATAATAACAATAATAAAATGTATCATTGAAGATCTTCAAAGAATTCTCAAAATACAAGGATCTTGAAGTGGAAATCTCAAATAACGTGGCACATGAGGACATCAATAATTCCAGTTTGATTGATTTGATCGGTTTGATGGTTAAATGTTCCGATAGACTGATTGAAGGGGTTCCTGGTAGCCCCATGTTCCGATAGACTGATTGAAGGGGTTCCTGGTAGCCTCATGTTCTTAAAGAAATACAAAATATTGTACTCACAAGTACAGCTCATACCTTACTTTATGTAAAGTATGTTATTTTTTTCTAAATGCTCTGTAGAAAATACCATAAGCTTAGGTCCCTGTTTGAGACCTGGAAGGAAATGTATATACAGCAGAAATCGAAGAAAATAATAATAATAATAATAATAATAATAATAATAATAATAATAATAATAATAATAACCAGTGGTTACGTAGTGCAGGGTTAAAAGCTGAAACCGAAGGTTTTATCCTTGATACACGGGATAAATGCTTGCTAACTAGAAATTTCAGAGCACACATACTGAAAAACTGTGTTAATCCAAAATGCAGATTCTGTGATAAATATCCAGAAATAATTGTCCATCTTGTATCTGGTTGCACGGTATTGGCACCCAGTGAATATAAAACGGCACGGCAGAGTGGTTAAATATCTGCACTGGAAATTCTGCAACACTTACGGAAAGGAAAGTGCAAGAAATTGATATGAACACCACCCACACCCGATTACGGAGATAGGACCGGTAACAATTTTATGGAACACACAGACAGACCAATCAAAGTTAATTGCCCTGACATCTTGATTAGAGACCCACAAAGATAAAATATGCCTCCTTATTGACATATGGCAGTCCCTACAGACTGCAATGTATCTTTGAAAATCTTCAAAAAACTATCAAAATACAAGGAACTTGAAATCGAAATCTCAAAAATGTGGCGCATGAGGACATCAACAATTGCAGTTGTAGTTGGAGCCCTCGGATTGATTGGAAAAGATTCCAATAGACACATTAAAGGAATCCCTTGTAGCCCATGGCTTAAAGAAATGCAAAAAAGTAGAGCCAACACGAAGGTCTTTATCTATATAAAATATGTGCGATTTTTTTTAAAAACTGCTCAGTGGAAAATGTCATTTTGCCATTTCTGACCTTAGGTCTCTGGTCGGGAGCCGGAAAGAAATGAGTATACACCAGAAATCAAAGGAAATAAAATAATAATTATAATTATAATAATTTTCCTGGTGATTCTAAGTCAACAAAATTGCCCCAGTAGTCATTGAGGCGTTGGGGTCTATACCAGGGAAATTAAAGTACTACTTTAGGAAAATTGGAATAACGCTTCATATCACAACACTTCGGATGTCTGCATTTCTTAGCACAGCAAATATTCTGCCAGATTTGGTATCTTTTTGAAGCCCCACCTCTTCATTGAAAACAGCCGTAATTCTAGATCTCCGGTTGAAAACGAAAAATGATCCGGAAAGAGAGAAGAAAATAATAATATTAATAATAATGTTATCGTCAATGAGTCATCAATGGACATAGTCTTGTGCCTGCCATTAACTATTCTCTTATCTGTATTTTTATAGTCAGATGGCTTTTAAATTATTATAGTTTTGATTCATTTACTATGGGCCATGTTCCCCGTTATGCAAGGATACTTGCCAATGAAAGAAAACGAACCGCAATTCTAATGTACCCTTCACAGGCATACTCTCGCGTCCGGAAGAGATTGAGCGGGGTCTATTTAAAGTTTGATTTTCCCAACCTACTCACTTTTATTCCAGACCCCCATTTTATTTTATATTCGACTCTTTTACACGTCTTTTCCTTCCAACCTCATAATTTATTTCATCCTTTTTTATTACGAAAACAAATGAATTTTGAATTAATTTTCCAACCTACCCTTCTATTGCACGTAAATTTTCCAACCGACCTTTCTATTCCCGATTTGCATGTAAACACCCTTCGCCAATGAACGATTATCTAAAACACTGGATATTGAACTGTTGACCTCACGATTTCTGATTCAAGTCTCTAACAACTAAGTTAATTTATTTAATTACTTTAAAGATAATAAAGGGGACAAGGAAAACATTTTTGTTTAATCTTCCTTCGTCAAAATCATTTGACGTTGTTGTTGTTTTTTGCACTGTATTTGTTTGCTTTTTCAATGTTTATTTTTGTTTACTTGCCCGTCCGTTCAGTTAACCTTGGTTTCTACTGATCCTAAGCAACGTCAAATCGGGTCAATATTTGCATGGGTGACATTTTGTCGAACAGTTAAAAACTATCAATTTTTCCTTTCCATTCAAAATTGACAGATGTACTTGTCCGTCCATTCAGGTAAACTTGGTTCCTTCTTAATTCCTGACCATAAGCAACGTCAGGTCGGGTCACTATTTGCATGGGTGACATTTTGTCGCGCTTTGTTTAAAACTCTGCCCCATCCAGGCTGGTTAATAAAGCTTTAATCGTACGTTCTCGATTCCCCGGAAACTGTTCTGCCAGGCCAATGCCTCCTTCAAGAGCTGACTTTTGTCATTACCAGGCGCCTCTTTCTCTCTCTCTCTCTCTCTCTCTCTCTCTCTCTCTCTCTCTCTCTCTCTCTCCCACTTTAAACCTCCCTCTCACATTCCGATCAAATAGTCCGATGTCATTCTGCATTGGACTCATATATCACTAAGTTTTGTTTTCTTTTCTTTTCTTCCACTAGTCTCTTCTTTATATTCAATACTTCCTGAAATTAAGCTAAACAAAAAGTAAATTTATGCAAAACTATTAATTGATTATCTGCTGTGTCTCGTTGCTATGAATAAAAAAATTACTCTATATGATACTATCTTTTTTATATATATATATATATATATATATATATATATATATATTATTATTATTATTATTATTATTATTTCTTAAAAGTTATTTTTTAGTGGATAATCGTATTTGTTTATTTATTAAACAGAATATTTATTTATTTTCATCTACCGGCCTGAATATTCAGCAAAACATGTTAGAAAAATAAGCACTGCCGGAGAGAACATATTTTTCTAATAAGATTTCTCCAACATTCAGGCCAATAGACGAAATTAAATAAATAAATAAATAAACGTCTATTCAAATACGAGTATCCGCTAAAAATAACGTTTAAGCAAAAAAATCTGTCGGATTAATAAATAAAAAATCCTTTCTTTAGCAATATATATATATATATATATATATATATATATAGATATATATATATATATATCCCAGCTATGGGTAAATAGAAAAACAGCTTGAGTCCTTTAAACATGCTTGGCAGCATATCTAGGAGAAGGAAAATTCTGAATTCGAAACAAACTGGAGAGAACTGAGATCCATCAGGCTTTCTTAACCAAGAAACGCCATTTCTACGGCGGCTGCAGTGCATGGGGTGACTCTTAGACCTTAATGGGTTACTAGATTCGTGATCGTGATCGTAATATATATATATATATATATATATATATATATATATATATATATATATATATATATTTCTTGCATATAATCTACTTCTATATATTCTTGAGAGAATACAAAGAATCTGCATTGTGGCATCTCGGCTTTCCCACTTCGCCTCAACGTAGTTTCCCTTTTTTTATGCCAATTATTCTGATGATGTTCTCTCCTTTATTATACTTCAAATTGATGAATTTAAGCGTAGAACTAAATTGGCAGTTAGGTCTCATCGCTTGATTGCCGAAATTGATAAATGTAACCGTAAGTTCTATTCTAATAGTTTCTTCACGCGCACTTCTCGGCTGTGAGACTCGCTTCCAGCTACTTGCTTTCCAGTGAACTGTGATCCCCAAAACTATAAATGCAACGTCAATCGTCATCTTCAGTTTTCTCCTTGAATCCTGTTCTTGCTACTGCTATTTGTCCTCATTTTCTGGGTTTCTTTCACTGTCAGTAGCTCCTTGCGTCTTAGTAGCTTTATCGCCTTACTTGGGGTGAAATGATTAAAAAATATATATTATCTAAAATTTTATTCGTATAACTACAGGACTACTCGGAATGTCTTTAACTCGATACTTTTAGTTTGCATCACCAGGAAAATCTACGTATAAAGAACGCAAATAAATAAAACTTATCAAACAAAAAATAAACATCCCAAAGACGTCAAAACAAAAAATAGAAGGGGGTCTGTACGCAAGTTTGTTACCAATCTCAATACCATTTCGGTGGTATAGATATACTCGTAAGCCGGTTTTCCCAATTGTCCCTACAACATACAATCAACCCAAGAAAACCTTTACATTTACTGGGAAGATATCTTTAACTTGTTTTAAAATCTGAGTTTAAAATCGTCCCATAAATCATGAAGGGACAAAAAAGAATTTAAGCAACAGTGATTGGTTCGATCTATCGCGTACCTTTCTCTCCCAACCAGACGCTCTTAATAAAGTATCAGAATGTAAAAAAAAAGGCCAAACTATTGACGGGAGAATAGAGTGGTGGAAGTCCATCTGTCGTTATCTCCTCAATGCGATCTATATTAAGCTAATGTCTTTAATTATCCACACTGTCGAATAACTGTTACACTAATAACATCCGTCACCATCGCCGTCACAGCCTGCCATTGCCAACACTTCCGCCTTCATTGTCTCGTCACACCTTTCTGCGCATGCTCCGAACATTATGTACTCTGAGCAGTTTACCACCATCTTATTTTTAGCATAAGTATTCAAGGTCTTTTTTTTTCAGTGTGTGTGTGTGTTTTTGTTTTTTGTTTTTTTTCTTTCGTTTTTTTTTTTATTCGTTTAACGACTTATTACTTTGATCATTTGTTTTGTTTAGTTTTGGCGGGAGGGGAGGTTATTTTTTTCATTTTTTTTATAGTACCTTTTCGATTTTTGCTGCTGGATGCAATAATTATTAGACTCAATATATTTCTTCCTCTTTTCAAATTTTTTGCTTATATTTAGATTCCTGTTTGTCGCCTCATTTATCTTCTTTCTTTACACTTTTTAATTTTATTTTATTTTATTTTTCATTTTATATTTCATTCATTTTCGGTTATAGATATTTCTTCCTCGTTTTACATTTCCATACTCTTTTCTTCTTCTCTATTTCTCTCATTTCATTCTCTTCCAAATCTGTTTGTATTTCTTTCTTCTTCTTTTTCTGCAGCAGAAGCATCTTTCTTTAGTTTTCTGATTTAGATATTCTTCTTTTTTATTTTTCTTCTTCTTCTTACTATTATTATTATTATTATTATTATTTCCTTGCTTTCCGATTTCGGATCATTGTGTTTTATATCCTTAACATTAAGATCTCTTCTTTCTCTTTTTTTCTTCCCCATCTTCTTCTTCTTCTTCTTCTTCTTCTTCTTCTTCTTCTTCAGTGCTCCGTCAGTATCTGTCTTTATCTCTAGAGCCAAACAGCAGGACGCAACACGTCCCCCAAGGTCAGAGCTGATTGGTTTCCCAGTTTATAGATAAAAAAAAAGAAAGAAAAAGAAACGTATTAATAGCTTCTCTTCCCTGTGCACATCAGCAGTGGCAGTGCTTCAAGATGCCTTCTCTAGTAGAAACAGGATAACGAAAAAAGAGAGATGACAACGAGGATAGGTGCGAGGCGATAGGGTGCGTGGATTCAGTGGTTTGGGTCGGGGATGGGATGGGATGGGTTAGGCGAAAGCGGATATTAGATACGTTATTTTTTTCCAATAGCTGTAAGAGGTTCATTTCATTTTATTGGGTTATTCCATTATTTGAAAGTGAGCAATTATAATGAAGAACCCGAGGTAAAATTTCCGCAGCTATGTCAATTGAATAGGCTTGATAGATAGAGATAGATAGATAGATAGATAGATAGATAGATAGATAGATTTAGTGAAAGTAAACAAATTGAAGACAATATTCAACAGTTTGGTAAATTCATGAGAAAGGAAAGCATAGATATAAAACAAAACGTCGAGTCCAATTGACGAACAGATTGTGCGGTTAAAACACGACCCTCTCGTCTGATGCCTTCAGCCTGTCTTCTGGTGTATCGTGTATCACTACTTATCAGATCAGACGCGGTCCCTCATGAAAAATTCATAGAGAGAGCTTAGCTTCCGGCGTGTCCAATGTGCGTTTGAAATATCGAATCTTGCCATTGTCTTCAGATTGCATAATCATGTTCCACTCACGCTTTCATGCATCTCGACAGAGAAACAGAACTGTCACAAGATTTTATTATCTATAGTGTTTAGCTTAGTTCGACACAAGGCTTGATTTTTCTTCTATATGCCATGTCTCTTCGCGGTGTTGACGATCATGGATAATGAGGGATAATCAAGATAGATAGATAGATAGATTAAGTGAGTGAGATCGATAGATAGATTCGATTCCTACGTGAGTGCAAATTTCCTTCATTAAGATTACTCGAATGCGCTGACCGATAGACATAACACTTTTTTCTACTATATGCTGTGTTTCTTCAGGACGTTGACGATCATGGCTCTCCACAATTTCCTGTCCTTTTTAGCTCTTAATAAAGTTTATCTTTTTCCTATTTCTCCCAAACACTGCTACGCCACTCAATCACTCAATTACGACAGGTAGGTTATGCGTTGCTTTTCTCTGTCTCTCTTGTCTTTAATCCGCCCTGTGAGTATTAAAATTTCTAAGCATTCTTTTCACACCATGCGCCTTATAAAATCCAACTGTCCCTTTCTAATGTTAAGTATAAGTATCTTTTTGTTTCTATTGTCTCTAGAATTTCGTCATAGTTCACATGTTCGCTTTATGGTATTGTCAATATCCTTCTGTAGTACCATATTTCTATTGCTTAAAGTCCTTCTTCTTCTTCTTCTTCTTCTTCTTCTTCTTCTTCTGTGACGAGACTGTCCGGCATTTACTGCCACATATAGGAAGACTGATATGTAAAAAAAAATAAAGACTGACTATGGATGAGTATAAAAACATTTTTTTTAAAATGAAATCATATTCAACAAAGCGTATTTCTGGACTTGCTACACTGGATTTGCGCGCGGTGTCGTGGTTATCGACGCGGATAGTTGGACGTGAATGCCGACACCAAATTCCGCCCGAAGCTGTTTCATCCGCTTTCACTCCTCAAAATTAGATAAGTACAGTTTCATCTTTTCCAACTCCACCCAGGGCAAACTGGGTTCTTTAGCTTTGGCTGTTTATTTAAATGGATTTAAGCAGGGGTGTGCTGTGTCAAGAGAAACAAAAACGTACTTTGACACACCGTCTTTTGCGATTACGCTTGTTAAACTTTGTCGCCTGTCCATCTGAGATAAAAAATCAATTGAACTTTCTGGCTGTGAAACGTACATAAGAATATCTCCCCAAGCACCCCCTATCTTTCTGCTCCATCTCCCAACGTGTTAGAATTCAGGTATTCATGTCACGCCACAAGTTCCGTAAACAATTAGGGTCGTGCAGGCGACACATGTACTGCAGCCATAACCGCTGTAGTGTATCTAGGGCAAGATAGCAGGACAGCACCCATCCATATCTAGACTAGTTTTGAGTTCAGTTGCCTTCTCTTAAACTGGCACATCAAAGGAAGGGAATCTAGTTTACTCTGCTATTTTTAACAAGTGAGAGAAAAAGATTGATTTTACCTTTTCTATCCATTTTTCATGTTTTTTTACTACCGGTCAAGTTGATAAAATAATTAAAATCTTTATAGCAGCATCTTCTTAAAGCCTCTTTTTGTACACACACACACATATATATATATATATATATATATATATATATATATATATATATATATATTGCTTAGAATTGTAATTAATATATATATATATATTGCTTACAATAAAATTAAGATTAAGTTAATGACCATTTTCAACTACGAATTTTAAACTTAAAATTCGCAGGATTTTTCATACTGTTTATGAGTCCATAAACAGTTTAAAAAATCCTGCAAATTTTAAATTTCAAATTCGTAGTTGAAAATGGTCATTAACTGATGGTATCTTAATTCTAATTGTAAGAAACATTTTGCTCTGTTTAATGAAAATAAAGATTCAGCATTCTTTGTGAGTCAGTTTTAACATTTAATATTTAATATTTCAAATTCTATATTGTGTTAATAGGACTGGCTTGGATTACTATCTGTATATATATATTCTATATTTTGGCTTTTTTCTTTTTTCGTTTCCATTTTTCCTTTCTTTCTTTTACATTCTTTTTTATCCTTTTTATTTCCTTTCCTTTCCAATGACCCGGAAAAAAAGAAATATTTTATTTGTATTAATCCTATACATACATCCATACATACATACATATATATATATATATATATATATATATATATATATATATATAATTTCTTTTTCCTTTCTTTTTTTCCATGCTTCTTGTTTTCCTTTAAATCCCTCTTTTTCTTTTCCTTTCTTTCCTTTTTTCCTTTCCTCTCTTTCCATTTCTCTTCTTTTCCATTCCTTTCTAATGACCCGGAAAAAAAGAAAACAGGATCGCCCTCCTTGGCGGCTATTTAGAGCAGATGTTAGAATTCATTTCTTCCTCTACCAAAATTCGCCCATTGACAGATCCTTGATTGTTTTAATGCAGAACTAAGTTTTTTTTTGTTTTTTGTTGTTGTTTTTTTATTGATTCCTAAATCTAGAGCTATTTACGAAAGGGTGCTGAAAGGTTCTTGGCTCAACCCACTTCCTAAAATCTGACCAAATGACCAAACAGCAGGGGGGGAAGGGGGTTTCAGTCGCCCCTCTTAAAGCAGATGTTGGACTTTTCTGCCCGACGACAGATACACGATTGTTTCAATGTTTGAAGCGAGCATTTCATTTTATTTTTATTTAGATTTAAAGCTTCCTTCAAGCAGATGGAACCAATTTCTTCTTTACAAAACTTTGCCCAACAACAGATACCAGATTGTCTTCATCTATAATGATTTTGACATTGACATATATGCTTATTGCGTTGAAGTTCTGTGCCTAATAAACAAAATAACTTAAAAATGGAATAAAGAAACCAAATATATTGTAGAAAATAATTACAAATACACCATCGTTAAATCATTAACGCTATATTAATTGCACACACAGGAATACACACACACATACACACACAGAGAGATATATACATATATAGGCAACAATTTTTCATTAATGCCTGTTTCTTTAAATAATATAGACAAGTTTTGTCTATTTTAAGTGAGTTTCTTTCATATTGTCTGATAAGTTTAATAACATTATCGTTGAAAGACGAAAGGAAAACACCATCTTGATACATGTTTAAATCCAATCTATGCATTAATATATATATATATATATATATATATATATATATATATATATATATATATATATATATATGGTGATTGAAATGCAACTCCGTCTAACAATATTTTTCCAAGACGGGAGAGTTCATCATACATAAAATATGGAGTTACTTTTCAATCACCCTGTATATAATTGTATATTTTGGCAACAATCCTTCTTTTATACAAGTTTCATTAAAGACAACTGACAAGGTTCTGCGATTAAGCTTTTTATTCATTTTTTTTAATTTTTAACTGAATATGTAAATTTTTATATATGAGTATCTATAGTGATGGGATTGTTTCTTTTTATTTTCAACATATGACCAGCACATTGTAGCAATGTTCATAATTGATTTTATTGAGTGTTGGGTTTCTCATTTTTATTATTAATGTTTCCATTATTTTTTTAACCTTTTCTTACATATCTATGGCGCTATTATGGCGTATTTACTACGAGTATATTGCGGACGGAGTTTTCAATGTGTCTTTAAAAGATTCTTAATTGCGCTATGTTCAGAAAGATGTAATGTTACTCTTCTTGATAGAGAGATGTTGTCGTGGTATTTCCAATATAATTATTCATGATTCTCGTTTGATCAGGAACATATATATATATATATATAAGTGTTGATTTCAATGTTCACTTTTATATTTACACACGCTCTATGTCTGATATTGAGCACTTTATCCCATAAATATAGCATACCTTAAGACTATATTTCTTCATATATATATATATATATATATATATATATACTAGACGAAAGACGGGATGAGTCGCTACACAAGTAAAACTGAACATCGTGAGAGTATGAAACTTGGGTATCGACTCCAGCTGTTTTTCGTTGAGTGTTATTATTGTGAAGCATTTTTTGCTGTCTAGATAGCCTAGGATTTGAGCACTATAATTTACTGCGTCGATAGGTGTTTGCCTTTTGGTCTTTCTTGTTTTTCTTGTTCAGGATTTTTTTTCTTGTCTAATTTATTGGTTTTTCTGTTGGTCATATATGTTACTAATAGTATATATATATATATATATATATATATATATTCTGGCAAGTTATCCGTTGGTCACATCTTTTAGTAGTACACACACACACAAATATATATATATATATATATATATAGATAGATAGATAGATAGATAGATAGATAGATAGATAGATAGATGTAACAATGAATTAAATAATGAGATATGATCAACCATTTATGCGAGCGATTACGTACACATACAGGTCAGTAAATAACTATTTAATCAATGGTGTACACCAAAGATTGCTCAAACAGAGCTATAAAGTATATATTAATAATTACACATATACCTACGTTTACTGTACGATTCAAAGTTTTTATGGTTTAACCATTCATCAGGTAAAAAAAAGTTATGAAGTGTTCAATACGATTCTTATTAAAATTCTGGCTCTCATGGGAGGAAAACTACATTCTATGTGGAAATATATATATATATATATATATATATATATTGTCATCCACAGACAGACTGTTTCGCTGTATCACAGCTCTTCAGTGTGGCTAGACGTCCGGTTGGCTCTTGCTAGGATCGAAACCCGGCTGAATTGGAGTCAGTCGGAAAATCTGCCCCTAAGTTATTGGTGCACGGTATGGATGAAGGTGAACTAAAATGCAAATTTATTTACTACGATTGCTAATGGTTTTTTACTATTAAAACGCATTGAAAATCAAGAAGAAAGACATTGTCACAGTGATCAAGAATTAAAGTAAGCATTACTGATAGAATAGACTATTATATGTATAATATACAAATGGCAAGATGGATTTTCTATAGTAATGCATTGAAAATAATTTTGCTATAGAAATTCACTGTAAACGCACTGTAAGGTAAAACATTGGTGGTGGTTAAAATTTAATGTAAGTGTCGATAGAATAAGAGATATATAATTAATAGGAGTAGATAGGTTTGCCTATCACACTCTTCCCCGGTCTTTCCAACAGGAGTAGAGGTTTTATCAAGTCTTTCCTGTTTAGGATTGCGTTTCCGGTTCTTTCTAAAATCTGCTTCCACACGATACTTCCAACGTTTCCGACTGAACTCTGACATTTTATTTACTAATTATTTTTTTCTCCTCAATTGGAATAAATATGGTTGCCTATCGCCCGGTTCACACTCCTCCCCTATCTTTTAAACAAGATTAGATGTTCATCCCTTGTTTCCTGTTTAGTGCTGGGTTCCCGGTTTCTTCTAAAGATTTTTCATCCTATTCCCCTCTCAGTAGTCCTTTGCGTCTTGGTGGCATTATCGCCTTGCTTGGGGTGAATTGATAGAATAGGATTATGAAATATATATATATATATATATATATATATATATATTTCATAATTATATTATATATATATATATATATATATATATATATATATATATATATATTTCATAATCCTATTCTATCAATTCACCCCAAGCAAGGCGATAATGCCACCAAGACGCAAAGGACTTTTTCACATCCATATATATATATATATATATATATATATATACTATGCTAATTATATTTATATTAAAAATGTATTGCAAATTAAATATTGTAAAGTAAATGTGGGGTGGGGGCAATCTTTTCGGCATCTAATAGCCACGTTTTCTTTTTGGGGGCAATAGGAGGAGGCGTAAAGCATTAAAAAGAAACATTGATTGGCTTTTAATTCACCATTAGTTACTGCTAAGTTACATTAATCTCTAATTCGTATTATTCGAAATTTGACTTCCACAGATTTTAGAAGCATTCGTTTAAACACTGGAAAAATCTCTACCCTCAGTTTTCTGTCACTTTCAATCACCCTGCTGTGCTGGTTTTTCCACGAACGTGAATCCCTAAGCAATACCCGTCAAATACCCCAGGACCTATACTTCGCGCCTACGGTACGGGCGACAGGATATATACAAGCGTGACCGGGTGCTTATAAAAAAAATGGGGGTTGGCGGAAATACAAAAGGAATATATTTACAAGAAGGAGAAAAGATTTTTGCTTATAGGAGTGGAAGATACAGAGGCTAACAACAACAAAAAAAACAGAGAAGATTGTTAATTTTCAAATAGACATCAGCTCTGTCCTTCAAACGTTGTGACCATTGTCCAGTTCCTCTTCATTGTTTGAACCCAGGGCATATTAAGGACATTTTTTAACCTTTCTTTCTCTTTTCTTTTCTTTGTTTTCTTAATATTTTTAAATGCTGGGGGTGGGGGTAGAATTTTGTAACATCTGTTCTCTCTGTCACTATCTTGGTCCCATTTTTTGTTTTATTCCACACGCCTTCTTAACACTTACTTTCTATCATCATTGCTTTATTATTATTATTATTATTATTAATAATAATAATAATAATTTCTCCGATAAGATTTTAATATCTGGTAATAAATGTATGAATAACCAACAACCTTAGACATCATGTCATTTCTCTTTGGCTGTAAGTGTTCGTTACTTTTCAAATTATTTGTACCGTTCCTAAAAGGCTTTCTTACTGCAACAGTTCCACTGGGCAATCAATGCCAGTTTTCTGAGATAAAGGAAGGTTATACTTAGAAAGTTATTGAGTATATTACATTAAGAGTTTTTTTTTTTTCTCGGTATTTCGCCTCAGGTGCACATTATTTTGTATCTCAACTCGTGAGGGGTTTCAATGGATTTACTTAATGCAAGTACCAGTATTTCATTTTAATTATTCCTAGTGATCCTAATATTATTGGAATTACAAAAAGCAAAAATCCTGTATATTATTATTATTATAATTTGTTGATTTTCTGTTTGATACAATTCTGTATCTCAAAGGAAGATTTTTCTCAGAAAGTTATTGAGCAGATTGCTTTGAGACAGTTTTTAGTATGTGAAATGTCCTCATGAACACAAACTTTTTCATCTCACATCGTGACGGCTTTCCTGATATTTTCTTGATGCAAGTGCCAGTATTCTTTTAATTATTCCTATTTTTATTATTGAAATCACAAAAAAAGCACAAAATCCTACATAATATTATTATTATTATTATTATAGTTTCCTGATTCACTGTTTAACACAACCCTTTACCAAAACTTTTCCCTGAAACCTGAGATAAAAGGTTTTTCTTCAAAAGTCATTGAGCATATAACATTAAGGGAGTTTTTCTCGATATGTGAACAGTACTCATGGCCGCAAACTTTTTTTTATATCCTAGATAGTGCTGGATTTCCAGGAATGCACGTTTCGTACTCTTTTTAATCAATCCTAGTACTCCTATTATTACTGGAATAGTGGCTGTTTTTAAATAATAAATTTTAGCAATTTCCATTTCTATGTCCTTATACTTTGAAAGTTTATAAAATTATTTTGCTGGGATATTTTATTGGACGGAATAGCCATATCTGTGAAATTTATTATTATTATTATTATTTAGTTAGTTAGTTATTTAATTTGAAATGCCAATTTTGTCACATGATACCTATGTTAAATTAAGTTTGATTTAACAATTTTTTAACATAGTATTATCAGTGTAATCCTTTACCGGGTCATTATCCCACAGCTAGGGCAAGTCAGTCAGTTATGTGCCATACACGCTTAAGCGATCATGTATCTTTCGATACCTAACTCACGAGGCAGATTTTCCCCGCAGTAGGTTGCCATTTCTTTCTGCGGTAGACCAGTTGCCAACCCGGTCTGTCCTGCTATTTACCCATAGCTGAGGGGAGAAGAAAAGGATTCATACCTTTCTCAAAGGTATTAGCACATAAGTGAATGTAACTGGATTCGACTGAAAAGTCAGTCAGTTAGTTATGTGCCATACGTGATACACACTTAGGAGATCATGTATCTTTCGATACATGACTGACGAGGCAGATTTTTTCTTTCTGCAGTAAACCAATTGCTATAGAACCTGGTCTGTCCTGCTACTTACCAACAACTGGCTTGGGGGGAGAAGAGGATTCATATCTTTCCCAAGGGCATTAGCACGTAAGTGAATTTCAGTCAGTTATTTGCCATACGTGATACACGCTTGGGCGATCATGTATCTTTCGATACATAACTGACGAGGCACATTTTTTCCCGCAGTAGGTTGCCATTTCCAGTTGTCATCCCAGGCTATAGACCCTGTCTTGCTACTTACCCATAGCTGGGGAGGAGAGAAAAGGATTCATACCTTTCCCAAGGGTATTAGCACATAAGTAAATGATTCGACTGGAATTCGAACTCAGCTCTCCGATTCCTCAATCCGAGCCACTATCCATTACTTCACCGTGCCTCCTTAAGGGTAAGGCAAAGCAGTAAATATGCATTACCTTTGCACGAAATCGGATATTCAATAATTCAATATAAAGAAACTATAAAAAGTGTATATGTTAAACATATACAGTGTTTATATATTATATGTTCCAATCATTGCAATTTTTTGAATCTCTTGTAAAAAAAAGGGCTACCAGAGATGTTGTTAATATGCATTTCTGATTATATGCAAGATATAATTATTATAGATATAATAATCGTTTTACGGTACCTCGTGTTTTTCAATCGCAATTTCGAGATTCTTATATTTACTTATTTTGTCATATTCTTTAGCCGAATTTTAACTTAACTGCACTGATGAAAAGGTAATGTTTTTGTAATCTTTCATCATCATTTTCAGGTCCTTTAGCTTTTATATGTATGTCAAATATAGTTTTTATATGTATTCTAATATAAATGTAGTTTTTATATGTATGTCAATATACGAGGTGCATTCCATAAGTTTTGAGACTTTTTAAGAGAAGCCATTATAACTGTTCTAGATTATTGAAATTTTAGTAGATCATTACTACATACCTAATAAGCTGACCTGCCAACTTTTTTTGTTTCACATTGATGGAGGCGGTTGTGACCGCTCTTTGGACACGTCCTACTAAACACTGCATGTCACAGCTGACTGGTTTGCAAAATGTAATCAGAACGTGAAGACAATTTGGAAGCTTGCTATGCAATAAAGTTTTACGTTAACAAAACCGTCCCCCAACGTCTTTACAGTCCAGACCTTGCTCCTGGTGACTTTTGGTTGTTCTCTAAGTTGAAGAAGAAACTCAGGAGCAATTGTTTTGAAACCATTGTGAAGATGCAGGAAGCTGTGACAAAGAGTCCCGGACACTATCAATTTGGATGACTACCATGAGACCATTCATGAAGTGCTTGGAGCGACACAACAAAGACATTAAAGTGAGAGGATCATAATTTGAAGGAGATTAGAGTTTTGTACTTCTTTGAAATTAATAGATCTCTCTCTCTTTCTCTCTCTCTCTCTCTCTCTCTCTCTCTCTCTCGAAAAATCTCAAAACTTCTGGGATTCACCTTGTAAATGAAAATTCATTATGAATGTTTCCTTGTCCCTAAAAAATAATGACTTCATTGTCTTCTGTAACTGACTGAGAGTAATGTCCATACAATCTTTTATCATGTGTTCCACTATAATATTGACATATATTATTATTATTATCATTATTATTATTATTATTATTTCCTTCAATTTCTGGTGTATAATAATTCCCTTCCGGGTCCCAACAGAAACCTAAGGTCAGAAATAGCTCCATGAAATTTTCCACTGATCATTTTTGTAAAAAAAAACAACGGATATCACATACATTTTGCTTAGATAAAACTCTACGTAATGTGGGAGCTGTACTTTTGAGTACAATTTTTGTATTCTTTTAAGACATGAGCTACCCTACCAGGAATCCTTTTAATGAGTCTATCGGAACATAGGGTCAGAAATGGCATCATGCCATTTTCCACTGATCAGTTTTGAAAATAAAATAAAATCGCACATATTTTACCTAGATAAAGCACTTTGTAAGGTGTGGGCTGTACTTGTGAGTACAGTTTTTTGTGTGTCTTTAAGGCATGGGCTACCAGAATCACTTCAATGAGACTATTAGGATCATTTCCAATCAATCCGAGGGCTCCAACTACAACAGGAATTGTTAATTTCAAGTTCCTTGTATTTTGATAGTTTTTTGAAGATCTTCAAAGATACATTGCAGTCTGTAGGGACTGCCATATGTCAATAAGGAGGCATATTTTATCTTTGTGGGTCTCTAATCAAGATGTCAGGGCAATTAACTTTGATTCTTCTGTCTGCGTGTTCCATAAAATTGTTACCGGTCCTATCTCCGTAATCGGGTGTGGGTGGTGTTCATATCAATTTCTTGCAGTTTCCTTTCCGTAAGTGTTGCAGAATTTCCAGTGCAAATATTGGCCCACTCTGCCGTGTCGTGTTTTATATTCAGTGGGTGCCAATACCTTGCAACATAATACAAGATGGACAATTGTTTCTGGATATTTATCACAGAATCTGCATTTATCATTATTATTATTATTATTATTATTATTATTATTATTATTATTATTATTATTGTTATCATCATCATTATTATTATTGTATATTACATTTATTTATTTATTTATTTATTTATTTGTTTTTCATTTTTATTTGCTTTAGTCACCATTAATAATTACATTATTTCTTAACAACTAATTTTCTTCTTCATTTTTTTCTTCTTTTTATTTTTATTTTTCTTCTTTTTCTTTTCCTTCTTCTTTCTTCTTTTTTCTTTTTCTTCTTTTTCTCCTTTTTGTCCTTTGGTTTTTATCAATTTCTCTTTGACTATTTAACATTTTGTAATTATTAATGTCAATGTTATTCTTCTAAAACGTTATCTTCCCCATTTTTCATTATCGGTCATTTTTTGGTCACGTGGATGGTTCGCTTCTTCCCCATCCCCTTTTGTTTTCGCTATGTCTTTTGAGTGTCAAATTATCCAAGACTACTTTCCTCATTATGTGTCCAACTGTTTCTTTCGGATTCTAAGTGTCCATTTTGTTTCCATTTTCCTTACAAGCTCATGGAACCACGAGTGGGAAAACCTCGTAAATCCCCCAGTCAGGTTTATAACTCGTTTTTGGTTAATTTGAAGTCCCCCATTTGAAGTATAAAAATAAGAAATAAAGATTGTGAAAATGATTACAGAATTCGATTTCGTGGCTCAAATCATTGTCCTATTCGTAGAGATAAGATACTGAGAAAAATCATCAGCCAATCAAATGATAACAACTCAAATGTACCTTTTGCTATTTCTTATTTAATTTTCATTTGTTGAGAAAAGGGAAGAAGCAGTAGATAGATAGATAGATAGATAGATAGATAGATAGATAGATAGATAGATAGATAGATGAATATCAACAAACTGAAATATGTACATGATAGATAGATAGATAGATAGATAGATAGATAGATAGATAGATAGATAGATAGATAGATATCAACAAACTGAAATATGTACATGATAGATAGATAGATAGATAGATAGATATCAACAAACTGAAATAAGTACATGATAGATAGATAGATAGATAGATAGATAGATAGATAGATATCAACAAACTGAAATATGTACATGATAGATAGATAGATAGATAGATATCAACAAACTGAAATATGTACATGATAGATAGATAGATAGATAGATAGATAGATAGATAGATAGATAGATAGATAGATATCAACAAACTGAAATATGTACATGATTGATAGATAGATAGATAGATAGATAGATATCAACAAACTGAAATATGTACATGATAGATAGATAGATAGATAGATAGATATCAACAAACTGAAATATGTACATGATAGATAGATAGATAGATAGATAGATATCAACAAACTGAAATATGTACATGATAGATAGATAGATATCAACAAACTGAAATATGTACATGATAGATAGATAGATAGATAGATAGCTATCAACAAACTGAAATATGTACATGATAGATAGATAGATAGATATCAACAAACTGAAATATGTACATGAAAGATAGATAGATAGATAGATAGATAGATAGATAGATATCAACAAACTGAAATATGTACATGATAGATAGATAGATAGATAGATAGATATCAACAAACTGAAATATGTACATGATAGATAGATAGATAGATAGATAGATAGATAGATAGATAGATATCAACAAACTGAAATATGTACATGATAGATAGATAGATAGATAGATATCAACAAACTGAAATATGTACATGATAGATAGATAGATAGATAGATAGATAGATAGATAGATAGATATCAACAAACTGAAATATGTACATGATAGATAGATAGATAGATAGATAGATAGATAGATAGATATCAACAAACTGAAATATGTACATGATAGATAGATAGATAGATATCAACAAACTGAAATATGTACATGATAGATAGATAGATAGATAGATAGATAGATAGAGATAGATAGATATCAACAAACTGAAATATGTACATGATAGATAGATAGATAGATAGATAGATAGATAGATAGATAGATAGATAGATAATGATCAAATTGAAATATGTAGATGGGTAGATAGATAGACATGAACAAATTGAGATAGATAGATAGATAGATATGAACAAATCGAAATATCTAGATGATAGATAGATAGATAGATAGATAGATAGATAGATAGATAGATATGAGCAAATAGAAATATGTACATGATAGATAGATAGATAGATAGATAGATAGATAGATAGATAGATAGATAGATAGATACGGACATGATAAACACAAACTGCTACGAATGAGTCACATAAAAATGCACTTAGATATTCCATTTCTAAACTTCGCATATCAAATTACGTTTTCTTTTTCCTTGCTCATTTTTTCCATTTCGTTTCATTATATTTGTAACAGTTTATTTTATACTTTACAAATCTTTCTTTTTTCTTTTTCTTTTTTCCTTCCATTCAATTTCGCTCTTGAAAAAGTCAATGGCGATATAAAGTCACTTGTTAATGACAATAAAAAACTATGCACGGCTTTATTTTTGTACAGTTGGAGGAGGGCGAGAGAAATGGAAGGAGGGTGAAAAATTCATCGGCAGACAAGTGTGGGGAAAGGTGCAGATGGAGGAACCCATAGCTAGGGAAAGAATGCAAAAGATAGGGGAGGAGAGAGACAGAGAGAGGGGAATAAATAGGTCTGTGGAGAATGAGAGCGTATGAGACAGATTTGAAAGGAACAAATATTTTTTATGAATTAATGAATGAATGCAATTTCTTTTGTTGATTTATTTGCGGAGGAGGAAGAGGAAGATAAAATATTTGGGGGTTTGCGCGGAAATGGCATTTTTGTACACATTTAACTACGTCAGTGCACACGCGCTTGCACACACACACGCACCACACACACACACTCACACACACACACACATACACACATACACACACACAAACACACTTAGACAAGCACAGACACGAGCGAAAAACAAACACGTATATATATATATATATATATATATATATATATATATATATATATATATATATATGGCTTCTCTCTATCTTTTCTACAAATATTTTCATGACAACCATTCTGTCGAAATTTTTCTTACGTTGGTGCCCCTGACTCCATAGATTTAAGCGTGCTACTAGACCAGCATCTAGATCCTACCTTTTTACAAACTGAAATAGTTAAATGTAACCTCTACTACTCCAACAGCTTCTTTTCTCGCACTTCCCGCCTGCGGAATTCCATTCCGTTTACTTGCTTCCCTGATAACTACAATCTTCAAAAATGTAAATGCAATCGCTATCATCTGATGTCTTGAAACTTTTATCCTTTCATCCCCCCCCCATACATATTCTTTTCTCTCGCCTTCACTTTATGCAACCCCCTGCGAATCAGTGGCACTCCGGCCTTGCTTGGGGCGAAATGACTATTATATATTGCTCGGTTCTTCGAGGACATTTGCATGAATTTAGTAAAATATGCATAACACATAAAAGAATAGCTTTATTTGTGTTGTGGCCTTGTTAGGGCCAGAAATAAAGACACAAAGAGAGGAATTGAGTTAAACAAATATATTAACAGAAACAGTAATACAAACATATACAAAGGAGAGTGTTACAACAAGTTTAGGAATGCCCGAAACTTCTCTCCCAAAAAGACAGTACCTGCTCCTATTTATGGCTGCGAGAGTCCATGCGTTCTTGGGTAAATTACCATAACAGTTTTATAAAAAATTGGCATGAATAATCTTGAGAGTCTTCTAGGCGAATCTCCTTAATGAATTCGACGTTAGCATTGATGACACCTTCACTACGAGGTCTGAAATCAGATGATCCTTATCTATTTTAGACATTGTGCGAGTTATGCCGAACTTCAGAGATATTTTAGTGTTATAGGGGCGTTGATTGACTCTCCTATCGGCTACAGCCCATACGTAGTTGTTCAATGGATTCAGATCCGAAGAGGAAGGAGACCATGTGTTTCGGATGACGTGATTGAGGAAGTTGTAACATTATGAGCCGGCGCAGAATCTTGTTGGTAGGTGTACGGTCTTCCTTTACTCACGCTCTCTACCCAAAGCTCCACAACGTTCTCCAAAATCCACTTATAGACTCAGCATTGATCCTTAAACCCTAAGGAAGTACCGAGGAAGCATGACACCTCCCTCATTTCTCACAAATCCCATAGCCATCACAGTTACCAGAAATTTTGTGTGAATGACCATTAGAACGTCCTTAGTGTCTCTGCATAGCCATTTGTCATTACTGATCCAAGTTTTTTCTCTGATGAGAAAAAACACCAAAAAAGTCCAAGGCTCTTGATGTTTCAACAAGTTCAACAAGCGCTTTGCGCAGATCAGATGGCTAACTTCTGACTTTGTCTCTGCGCATTACATATGACTTTTATCAAAGGTTCTCATCCACAATTCTTCTGATAAAGTAGCTTCAAACTTTGACTTCCTCAGCAATGACATTAATTAACTTTCTGGGATTCTTGTAGTTTCTGCACATTTCGTAGAAATGTGTGTGTTCCGGTTGGATTAGGACCCTTAGCAGTTGTTTTATGTTTCGTTACTGCTCTACTGAATCCCACAACAGCTCTTTGCGAACTTTGACAAAAAACGACTCGGCAAATTTCAGAGGACGAGCAATTTCTAAGCTCTGTCTTAAAGACAACGATTACAGTCTGCCTTTTCATTTGCAGAGTTTAGGTTTGATGCTTGTCATTATTTATCGGAAATAAAATATGATAATCAGAACAATTAGGAAAAAAGTTGCAGCTCTTGAAAGACGTGTCCTCAACGAATTGA
Source organism: Acanthosepion pharaonis (assembly GCA_903632075.3). Classification (NCBI taxonomy): domain Eukaryota; kingdom Metazoa; phylum Mollusca; class Cephalopoda; order Sepiida; family Sepiidae; genus Acanthosepion; species Acanthosepion pharaonis. The sequence goes on from CAHIKZ030001551.1 coordinate 289,562, forward strand.
ACATTATATATATATATTGTTTATATAGACAAAAACAATTTACTGACTACAAAGGTGCAACATCGTTTCGGTGAATTTAGTTACACCTCGGCTGGTGAAAACTAAAATGATTATGAACAATTCTGTTTGTAAGCAGAAGAGAGACATATAAGGATAAAGAAAAGATCGGAAAGGCAAAAGGGTGACAGAGTGAAACAATAGTGCCTGTTGATATCAGTTTGGTGAAGGATGGTTGAGGTGTTAAAATGATGGCTCGACCCGAAAAATCTAAATCGACAGCAACGGTTAAGTGTTTAGGCACAGCATTTCCAAGTCTCCTAAGCGTGAGGGGGAAGGGGAGGAAAGGTGAGAATAGGAAAGAGTAAAAACGATGAAGGAGGAAAGAGGGATAAGTTCAAAGGATGGTTATATTAGTAATTGGAAACGTTTTTGGTAACTTTAAAACAAAGCCAGAGCTGAATTTGTTTATATTTAGGCTGGAATTATTGCTACTCGTTTTGAAATCAATGAATGTGTTGTAATTAATAAATTAAGAGATTATTTCTTGGTATGTTGAATACATAATTTATTTGTTTTTTTTTAAACAATAGGTTTTAGTTCAGAATTTAAAATATAATAAGAAAGGTATATAAAAAGTATGGTATATTAATATGACTTTTATAAGCACATTTTGACCTGTTGTCAGACTGTATAACCTGTAGAATATGTATGAATGTAAATCAATTTATGATAAAATTACTAGCATTATATATGTGCAAAAACATTTTAAGAATCACCATCTAAGATAGAAAGGTATATAAGAGGGTAGAAAGTATATCAAAGGAGGTGAGTTATAATTTTAAACGTTTAGGGTTATGAAAAGTTTAGTAAGATTGTAATGTTAGATCTTTAATATGCCTACAAAAAACGGTGGTTTTATATCTTTAATTTAATAATTGGCTGTTGTTCAAAAGTTTAATAATACGTATTTTTTCCTGCAAACATAAAAAGCAAGATTCGTTCAGAGATTTGCAAGCTCTGGCTTGTTTTAGGATTTTCCATTTAACTTTAAGAGTTTTGCTTTCCTCCTTCAGTTTCCAAAGGTATTTAGAAAGTGATGTCATATTGCGTTTGCTTATATTAGTAAAATAGGATATGTTATTGTAATATTGATCCTTGAACAAAAATACCATAAATATCTAAATACGCAAAATCACTTTATTCAATATAAATTAGACATGTTTAGATAATATTGCAAAAATAATGAGTTAAGTTGTTTATGCTAATTTATTACGGAATATATAATTGTATAATACAATCAGAAAGCAATTTCAGTATCGTGTAGCGACAAAGTTTGAAAATACTTTACAAAAAATGTGAATTTCAAAGAAACAATAATTTTGATAATCTTTACAAAATTTATTGTGATTTTTGTTACATGTACAATTTCTTTCGCAGAAGATGAAGAAAATATTTATTTTGCTATGATACAATACTAGATATTATCAATACACATAGTTTTAAAAATTAAAATCCATTTAAATTAACAAGAACCTAAAATTAATTACAAGGATAATTTGGGGAATTAACTAATTAAATATATTCAAAAAGAGGGAAAATTGAAAAAAAATATCTGGTAACCCTGTGGTATATAGTGGAATTTAAAAAAAAAATTTTACCACAATCTATTTCTTTCAAAAATGTTCATATTCTTGAAAATAAAAACTAATTATATTAAATATTGTTAAATATTTCCTCTTCAATGGGACAATGTTTTCTTGTAACATAGCCTGTTATATACAAAAATGACATTTTTGTTATCTTTAGGGATTCTAGTTTCAAGGTCTGGTAAGTTATCAAAGGTTTGGCATCCTATTTCATCCAGCAAATGTCCACATTTTGAGCAATTATGGCCTGGATCTTTGACATCAACATTTAATTTAAGAAGTAGCTCTAGTTTTTTTCAATATTGACTTTTTCAATAATATTTTGAACTGTTATAAAATATACGCCACCAGAACGTTGTCTTAATTTTCCAAATTCATTTTCTAAATAGTCTATGGTAAATTCATCAAGCATAACAAAGCAAATATCAATTAAGCCACTGAATGTAAGCTAGTATCTCTTGTTAAGGATTTCATTTTTTACTTTATTTTCCTGTCAATTTTTTGTCCTTTTTCCAGAATTAGAAAGAAATAATAGATGTTCATCATCTAAATCTGATATCATCTCTCTAAACTTTACAACTACTACCCTCGCTGACTTTTCCTTTCCAGCTTGTTGGAAGTCCTCATCTGTTGTGCCTGTCTTTAAAGACTCTGCTGACCTTTTTGACCCATCTAATTACCGTCCTATCGGTCTCTTACCCACTCTTCGGTAAAGTCTTTGAAGCTTTAATCAACGCCGAAGTGGTTAAGCGCCTTACGTCACACAATCTGCTTTCCGACAAGCAACATGGTTCCCGCTTTGCCCAATCTACCGCTGACATGCTCACGGTCATAACCGAATTTGTATATCAAGCCCTCAACAATAATGGAGAAGCTCGAGCCGTGGCTTTAGACATCTCTAAGGCGCTTGATAGGGTTTAGCATGCTTGGCCTTCTTCATCAGCTTCAGGGATACATCATTACATGTCGATTATTTGAACTAATTCAATCATTCCTGTCAAACCGTGAAATGAAGGTCGTCCTAAACGGGTTCTCTCCCGGCTCCTTTATCATGAACGCTGGTGTTTCCCAAGGCTCTATCTTGGGCCCTACATTATTCCTGATCTTCATCAATGACCTTCCCGATGTCATCAGTTCACAAGTTGGCATCTACGCGGACGACACCACTATTTACTCCTGCCTTAATAAGTAAATCCAGTAACGTTGACAAAACTAACCTAGCTGCTGGTCTCGAAAAAGTGCCTCCAATCTGTGGTTGACTGGGCAGGAAGTAGCTTGTAAACTTTAATACCTCCAAAACGAAACTGCTCTCCTTTACCCACCACCTAGATCCATTCCTGTCTCCCATCAGAATGACTGATTCCCAACTCCTTGATTCCGCCTCGTTACGACTTCTTGATTTCACGCTGTCCACTGACATGAGGTGGAACAGATACATTGAATCAATAGCACCCGCTGTACATCTCGAGGTCCTTGATCTGACATCTAGTCTACAATCGCTATCCCACAGACATGCCGTGGCTTCCCTCTGTCTCTTCTTGAAATATTTTCACGGCAACTGTTCCGATGAGCTATGTTCAATGGTTCCCGGACTGCATGAATTTAAACGTGCTACCAGGCTGGCATCTCGGTCCCACCCTTTCACTGTCGAAACGTTTAAATGTCTCTCCTTCTCAAACAGCTTCTTCTCCCACACTTCCCGTCTGTGGAACTCCCTTCCCCTTACTTGCTTTCTCGATTACTATAATCTTCAAATATTCAAGTATAATGTCAATCTACATCTGACTCCTTGAGCCTGTTCCCCGTCCTTCTTCGTAACCTTTCCTCAAGCATACAAGCAATCCTCTGTAACACCTTGCGTGCTAGTGGCACTCCCGTCTTGCGTGGGGTGATTTGTCTTTAAAAAAAATCATCTTTCTTAGTATCGCCGTATATTTCTTTGACAAAAATGTTAAATTTTCAATGAAATTAACTCTTTCTGCAGTATCTTCCCCATTTAATAATGGGTGTATTTTAATGGCAGCTACAGTTTGATCACAAAAATCTTGAAAAAATAATTCAGAAGTCGGTTCAGTAATCCAGTTATTCCGAATATTTTTAAAAATGTGGACATAATCAAGAAGTAAGTACAAGCCATATTTAGTTATCCAAGGCTTATAAAAACCATCTTTTTGCCTAATCCCTCAAAATTTTCAGCCGAGCGAAATAAATTTCCCCTGTCATATTGTAGACCAATCTTGGCCTACATCTCATCAACAAAAAGAAGACACTTTTTTCTGATATTTAGAAATTTCACAAAAATATCACCCAGAAAATTAAAGTCATCTAATCTTGGAGTTTCTCATAACAAAGTTGGTAATGTTCTCACACTGGATAACTTAAGATCATCTTGAAGTCTGTTATATAATGACCGAGTTGTAATAAAATATACAAATGCACTGATAAGAATATCAGAATCATAATGTTTTGTCTCAATCTTTTGTGGTGACATAACATTAATATGATCCTGCAAAAAATGTTTCTTACCAATTTTTAAATTACTATGATGAAAGATTTTCTTCATTGATTTGTGATCATGCCTGAAACTTTGATATTTTTTTTTGAAAGAAAAAAAAAGTTATTGATATATATATATATATATATATATATATATATATATATATATATATATATATACAACAATAATATATATCTATATATATGCAACAATTTATATATATATATATATGTGTGTAAATGAAATATATATGTGTGTATATATATATATATATATATATATATATATATATATATATATATATATATATATATACCTTTATTAACATTCAAATCTGAAGGTTTTCAAAAATTTTAATTAAAAACACTGGAATATTTCAGAAAAAAAAATCAACAGATTGGATCATCAGTTGATAGTCTGATATATAACATGTAACTACTGAGATAAAATCATGGTGATCAATATTCTGATACAATTTTTCAAAAGTGAGGATTTTTTCTTTTTTTTTTTTTTCGAAACTGCAGCAACTCATCATTTTGCACAAAAGCAAAAGTTTTTGCTTGTTGGTTTTGGTTGAGGACTCGGTAACACATTTATGACAACTGATCAAATATTGATTGGGTCGTACTTTTCTTGTCATAACCACTATTTAATAATCAGATGGAAAATGCCTTTCACAAACAACAGTGTTTGGTTTAAGATTGTTGTTTTGAGGAACTGCCTTTAATCGTCATCCTCAATCATTCTGATCTTTGAAGACAATGAAAAAACAAACCTTATTTTTGTTAATCATAGTTACTACGGTAGCCTGTTATACAGGACTTTTTTTTACCATTTTGTGAAATATTTTGAGCTACTTAAATTTAAAAATATTAACTTAATTTACATGGTGCTTCTGAAAAGTGTATAAACCTTATATTCTAAAGTCTGGATGGTTTAGTATTCAGAATTAAGAATTTTAACGTTTGTATAAATGTGGGAATTTGTCATCTTATGTTACTTTCCGTTGTCTTTAAAGAATTAAGTCGGATCAAAAGATTTCCAAATTGTTTCATTGGTTAGGGTCCGTTTTATTTTGTAGTTATATAATAAACTGAACCTCCCACATTAAAATTTTTGGATGATTATTGTTATGGGACCTTACCCATAATAACATAATGAACTATTTCATACGTAATAAATACTGCGCCTCAAGAGGAAGCAGGGAGTTCAGTCTGAAGTCGGGCGACCGGCTGATCGGCTGATCGGTTGAACTCTCTGCCTTCGGGCGGGGAGGAACCCGATGGAGGCTACGCCGAAGGGCGGATTCTCTTTCGGGGAGGTAAACCGACCCTGAACCCGTTTATACGGGTTCAAAAGGCATATTTTTGGCCGAGCCCACAGGCTCGGAGATCCCACGTTAAACCGGCCTTGTGCCACATGATGCCCTCGTGAGGGGGTGACTAAATATCGTTCAGTCCGAAGTCGGACGTCCGGCTGACCGGCTGATCGGTTGAACTCTCTGCCTTCGGACGGGGAGGAACCCGAACGAGGCTACGCCGAAGGGCGGAGTCTCTTTCGGGGAGGTAAACCGACCCTGAACCCGTTTATACGGGTTCAAAGGGCATATTTTTGGCCGAGCCCACGGGCTCGGAGATCCCACGTTAAACCGGCCTTGTGCCACATGATTCCCTCTTGGGGGTGGGGTGACTAAATACTGTTCAGTCTGAAGTCTGGAGTGAGGTCCGTCAGAAGTCTGTCAGTCAGTCAGTCAGAGCGAGCGAGTCAGTCAGTCGAGTCAGAGGCAGTCCGAAACAGAGTCGCGTTCAGACAATTACTACTAAACCTGATTGTTCGTACTAACACTTTCTACTTCTCTGTATATATTCCTGTTTGTAATATATCTGTGTTATTCCATATCCGTGTTCGAGTTCTTCTTTATTGGTTCTACCTTGGACTATCACCGTGGTACAAGGAACCGGACCATAACAACAAGGTTATGTTATTATAAATGAGAATTGATCACCCCCATTTAAAATTTAAACATTATCTAAACAAAATTTTAGTTTAATATTTTTTAAAAAAAATAGGTTGAAAAAAAATAAAAAAATAAAATTTTTTTTTTTTTACATTTTAATAAAATACTTTTAAAATTAAAAATTTATGAATTTTTAAAATATGTCTGTAAAAATTTTAGAAAAATCATGTTTTCTTGATGATAAAAAAGTATGAATTTTAGGAAAAATATTCTTTTTAATTAAATTTTTTTTATTTTTTTTTAAATTTAAATTTTTGTATAGTAATTTGGAAAAATTATTTAAGAAAAAAAAAAAATCACATTCTAATTTTTTTGTTTTTCAAATAAATAGTATCAACATCTTTTTCACGTTATAAAAAAAGCAAAACAAAATTATTCCTTAAAAATGAATTTTAGAATCAAAATATTCGTTATTATGAAGAATAATAGCATAAAGAAAAAATAAATTTCTGTAAGAAAATTCGTTATAATGACATTTTTTGTGAATTTCCCTGTTTAAAATAATCGAAAATATACAAAAAAGAGAAATACGATAATGAAAAGACAGTAATAATGTCTTCTTCTTTACATTTTGTGGTATATTTTTAATAGTTGCAAAATATTAAATTTATTGAATTTAATTTTTGACATTAACTTTGTCATAAATTCTTTAGTAATTATCATTTTTTCATAAATTTCGCAGTGAGAAGCGTTACCTTTTTTTTTAATGTCTTCTATTTATTTACGAATGACACAAAACTTCAACATAGAAAAATAATACCGGTTTGTACTGTTACAAAAAAACATAAATTATTTATAAAAAAATTAATTTTATATTCAATATTATTATTGTGGAAGAACAATAGCATGAGAGAAAAATATTAAAATTTATATTAACATTTTATTTTAATGCGATAAAATAAAATTCTTAATGACACTTGTGAATTTCGCACCGAAAAAATATTGTTTAAAGATAAAATATCGCAAGTTCAGATAAAATAAATACATATTATTTATTTCAGTATCTTAAATAATAAACTTAACTTAATCCAAAGGTATATATATATATATATATATATATATATATATATATATATAAAAAAAGTGAAAAAAAGACGAAAAGGACAAATTGAATAAATATTCTACACGTAAAAAAATACACACACAAGGTTTACGCCTCGCAAAATTTCACTATGAAAAAATAACTAAAAAGACAAATAACTACAGCATTTGATACGTACGCCAAAGACGCATTATGACGGGCACATGCGCGCGAACGACATTTACAAATGCAGAAAAAAAAATGCGCCAATGAAAAGCGCATATAAAAAAGAAAAATCGAGAATTATAAGCAATTGCTGATACCCCTGATTTTTTATATAAAACGGAATGAAAAAATTTCTGGGTCCGTCGAAGAATAAAAATCTGGATCGCGATTTTGAATTAACATCAATCATATAATGATAATAAAATACATATTGAATTCAAATTGCCTTAAACCATTTATTAAAAGAAAATGTTTCATTTAACAGCATTTTGCAATGAGCAGAGGGTAATTAATAAAAAATTAGCCAAAAAGTGATATTTCTTTAAATGTTTTAAACTTAATAAAGAGAATCAGGATCAATCTCTGACACCTGAGGCGCTCCAGAAAGGGAAGTTCCCAGGTAAGTGAACAATTTCTGGCACTAACTTCAATTACTCAATAAAGGGGATACACAAAATTTTTGTTTAATAAAAATAATAGATGGGAATATGTAAGAAATAGATGAAAATAATTATGCCCCAAATACGGAATAACGAAGAAAAAGGATCGAAATCATTAGATGAATTTTCCGAGTTTGTTTAGAAAAAAAAATTAAAGTAAAAGAAAAAAGAAAGAAAGAAAGAAAAAGAAAAGAAAGAAAGAAAAAAAGAAAGAAAGAAAAAAAAAAAAAGAACTATAGGGAAAAAAAAGAGGAAAGGCAAAAGAAATAAGAAAAAGAAAGAAAGAAACTATAGGGATGTTGGAAGAAAGGCAAAATCGTAAAAGAAAAAACTATACAAAGATAGGAAAAAACATCGTAAAAGAGAAAAGAATGAAATAAACAAAGAATGAAAAAAAAAAAAAACATATTGGGGAGGTTGGCTTTTGAAAAGGCAAAAATGTAAAAAGAAAGAAAGAAAGAAAGAAAGAAAGAAAGAAAGAAAGAAAGAAAGAAAGAAAGAAAAAAAAAAAAATGGAAGTGACGAAAACAAAAAGAATCAATAATGGATATAAATCCTGCAGTGTAATTTTAGCCGACTTTCTCTAAATTACTTAGCCATTTTATTTTCACAAATAGATAACTTATGATTTTTCCTTTTCGAGCCAAATTAAATTCTTAACGAAACCATTTAAACATATACATCAAGGTTTTCTTTAAATGATTTAAATATATTTCTGAAGAGGCAATTTGGATGCCATATTCTGATTTTTGACAGTTTCAGTGAATCCAATAATTGAAAGGTTTATTTGTTGAAAATGAGCGTTTAATTTATAAGAAAAATAGATTGAATTTTTTTTTTTTTCTTTCTGGTTCATACAGAAAACTAAGGGCGATGATCTATTCATCTTCCTCTACCCACAAAGTTACAACGGTCAGTCTTATCTAGTGTAATCAGTGATAATAAAGTGTCAAAATGATTGAAGTGTTTTTCTTTCTCCGTACAATTTTATCTCAATCCATCTATTTTTCGAACTGTTATCTTTATCTTTGTTGTTTTTAACACAACCTATCGCTGGATGTCTTTTTCGTGCAACCCTCGACTATCTGAAGAATTTCATTTATTATAATAATTCACAATTGTTTTCGGAAGGATTTTCGTCATTCAGTCTATTTTTTTCATTATTTTCTTTCTTTTTATTGTCGTTTATCCTGCGTTTCAGTGACCGAATTATTTTGTTAAAAATAGCAAAGGTGAAGAAATTCATCCCCAAAATATGTGCATACTTAATCAAAAAACCTTATTTAAAAAACAAAAAAACAAAAAAAAGCAACAGTTTTCGTTTTCTTTTTTTTTTCTTTTTATTTCTTTTCTTTGCCTATTTCTTCTTCCCTTCCCTCTGTCTTAATGATTTCTTTCTTGTGTTCTTCCCTTTGTAGTTTTTAATTTGAGTGTTTTTTTTTCAGATCCGTAAAAGAATTAAATGATTTTTTTTCTATCATTTTTACTTTTAGATATCATTTTTTTTCTCTCTCTCTCACACACATTCTCTCTCTCTCTCTCTCTCTCACACACACACACACACACACACACTCTCTCTCTCTCTCTCTCTATCTAAAAAATTTATTTTTCCTCTTCCAATTTGATTCTTTTATTGATTTCTTCTTTTCATTTTTTTCCGGTTTCTTCATTTTCTTCTTTCTTCTTACATTTATTTTTCTTTGCTTTTACGTTTCATTTCTTCTTCTTCTACAACAACTACTACTAATAATAATAATATTAAGAAGAACAAGAAGAACATCACCATTATTATTATTAATAATAATAATAATAATAGTGCTACCACTACTTCATCAATTTGTTCTTCTTCCGTCCCACCTTTGGTTCTTCTTCTTCTTCTTCTTCTTCTTCTTCTTCTTCTTCTTAAAGAAGAATTCCGCTTCCATTTTTTTCGTATTTTTTCCTGAAAATTATTTCATTTCTTTCTTTCATTTTTTCTTCTTTTCTCTCTGTTCCATTTCTTTCTTTCCACAATGTTGTTCCATTTCTTCTACTACTTTCCACTTTCGTTTCTTTTGTGTTGCTTTTCTCTTTATTTATTTATTTCCACTTATTGCTATAACTTTTTTCTTTTCTCCTTCTCTCTCTTCTTCTTCTTCTTCTCCTTCTTCTTTTTCTTCTTCTTCCTCTTCTTCTTCTTCTTGGCTTATTTCTTCTTCTTCATGAATGCATCAACGCTAAATCCTAAATGGCGCGCATTCCATTCACACGCTTATTCTGTGACTTTCCCTCGCGTTTCCTTTTTTTTACCTCATTCCCACCGCTTCTTCCGTCCCGTCACACCTTTTTCCTTTCACCTCAGCCATATTTTCTTGTATCTTTCTATTTATTTACTTCTCACGTTTATTTTTTGAAATCTTTCTTTTGGTTATTTTGACTGCCCATCTATCAACATTCTCTTTTTATTTCACTCATTAATTTTCCACCATTTTTTCTTTCATCTTTTCTTCTTTCCATTCATTATGTTTCCGGTGCCATATTGGCTCGTGCTGCTTAACTTCGGTTTCTCTCTGTACAGTACGCCATTTTGATTTTGACAAATGACTTCTGGGCCGTTCAAGCGTTACTTCCCCGCCACCTTTCAGGTTCATCATTCCTATATTCTTGTCTCTCTGTCCAACCCCATGTCTTACTGTCATTTCCTCTAACCCTTCCCAATCCAGACTTTGTGTGTGAGAGAGTCACTTTTTGTGAATTTTCTTCATCGTCATTAACACTACTTATTTCTATCTTAACATTGCTTCTCTCCCTCTCTCTCTCTATATATATATATATATATATATATATATATATATGATTATTTATTGTATTCTTTTTGACAACTGATCTTGTTTTTATCTTTCGCTTGTTCTTCGACAGTGATAAAATCAAACAAAGAAGCGCTACAAAATTTCACTTTTCTTTCAATTCAAATTCAGCCACAATTCAATTTGTTCCGAATAATATTACTTCAAACCGACAGATGTTATTATTTTATTCTATTTACAGCTTTAGTATTATCTATCTAACTCATTTCATTATCTATCTATCTCAGTCTATTCATATACCACTATCTATCTATCTATCTATCTATCTATCTAGCTAGATAGATAGATAGATAGATAGATAGATAGATAGATAGATAGATAGATAGGGAAATGAATGTTATAGATAGATAGATAGATAGATAGATAGATAGATAGATAGATAGATAGATAGATAGATATTGAGTTTTGTTTCATTTTTTAAAATCTATATTAACATTGTCGAAATAATATTTTCCTTTAACACTCAACAGATATCATTCAGGCAACATCATAGCGAATATTTTCAGGCTGAACCTTAATAAGGTACGCTGACTTTAACGTATCTTCCATCTTTTTGGGGATCGTTTTTAATATTTTATATACAAGGATCCAATTGGATTATAAACCAACAGATTTGTTATCTTTACTATATACGTATGTATGCGTACATATATATATATATATATATATGTGTGTGTGTGTGTGTGTGTGTGTGTGTGTGTATTTATGTATTCAGAGTGCTTATATATATATATGTGTGTGTGTGTGTGTAGCCACTGTCTGTTTATTCCTACAGTTTTGGAGCTAGACCCCATAACCATATATATTCTGAGACTAAATTACCCAGGATACTTGGATAGGTATATTTCATTTTGATCAAAGGGGGTTTCCGGGTAAAAGCATAAATCCCATCACTGATTTTCCACCTTTGATTTAAATTAAATTTAAATTTGAAAAAGGGAATAACTCCTAGAGTACTTGAATAGTATATTTCATTTTGATCAAAAGGGTTCCCCAGTTGGCACAAACCCTCAACTGTTTTTTATTCCTTTGATTTAAATTAAATTTAAATTTGAACAAGGGAATGACTCCTATGCAAAATATAGAAGGCGAAAGCCAGAATATGGAGGTCACATTGGCAAGATCAAAATGAGAAAATATGAATGTCAAGTTAACCAAGAAATCACCAATCAGTGGGTAGTGCTTTACAATACATATTTCTTGCGACAATTCAACTGTCATTTCGATGTTGAAATCTGCTCATCAATTCATTCAATCAAGTTTTGTATCAAATACATATCAATGGGGTCAGATCAAGCTACTTTTGCACAAACCCCCACTGATTTTTTCGTTTGGTTTAAATTAAATTTAAAATTGAACAAGGTAATGACTCCTATTCAAAATATAGAAGAAGAAAGCCAGAAGATAGACGTCACATCGGAGAGACCATTAATCAATGCGTCATTTTTTTACCACAAATTATAACAATGATTTGAAATCAATCATCATTTTCTTAACAAAAAATGTGTGACATGCAACAAAGGGCGAATAATTAGTAAAGTATATATATATATATATATATATATATATATATATATATATATATATAATAAAATAAATAATATATTATAAAAGTTTTTATTGTGTAAAATCTTTTATTTCATTTGTATATATTTCCTACAGAACCCCCGGGAAAATCTTTCCGGGCCCATGGCTTTCAGGGATTTGATTAGAATGCATATATGCTTGGAGGTGAAAGGTCACTTTTGACGTCTAGGTCAAAATATTGCGACTTTTGGCTATTTTATACATTTTTTGTGATCTACATTTTAATGAAAAGGAAACTGAAGATAACTTGTCACCAGTTGTCGCATGTGTCGGCCTCCCTCTGCCATTCGCTCTTCTCGGCTATTTTACCGAGATGTTCTTGGCCCAGTTTTGGGAAAAAAAATAGGAGATGCATCTGTCCGATCATTTTAATTAACAAGTCTACGTCGCCCATTTAAAGCTCCTTAAAATATATAAACACGCACACTCGTAGATATTTTAAATATCCAGCACGTGCCCATCCCTGCGATTTCCTTCCTTCCTTCCTTCCTTCCTTCCTTCCTATATCTATCTATCTATCTATCTATCTATCTATCTATCTATCTATATCTTATGAATTTGTTATTCTTCCACACTCTGTCTCACTTTCTTTCATTTATTCATTCATTTGTTCATTCTTTCTTTCTTTCTTTCTTTCTTTCTTTCTTTCGTGATTGCTTGCTTGCTTACTTTATTTCTATATTTTTTTCTTTCTTTCATGCCAGCTTTCTATATTTTTCTCTCATTCTCTGTAATTTCGTCTTTCTTTTTTTAGGAATAGATAGGTTCGCCTATCGTCCGGTTCACACATCTCCCTGGTTTTTGGAAAAGGAGTAGAATTTTATCCCTTGTTCCCTGTTTAGGATAGGGTTTCCGCTCACTTCTAAAGTCTACTTCCACATTATACTCTGAAATATTATTCACTATGCATATAAACAGATATGCACATCAAAAAAAATATCTATATATATACAAAAACAAATATATATATATATATATATATATATATATATATATATATATATATATATATATATATATATATATATATATATCACAATTTTTATCTCAGTCTATTTTATCTATCTATTATCTAGATAGATAGATAGATAGATAGATAGATAGATAGATAGATGAGTAAATCGAGATATATGGTCATTAAATTAAATTAAACAGATACATATAAAACACAGATATAGACATGAAATTTTATAGGTGGGGGGGAAATATAGAAATATATATATATATATATATATATATATATATATATATATATATATATATAATTGATTTAAAATATGTTTTTTTTTACACAGTTCAAACCATATTTTAAATCAATTAATTTATAATATTTATGCTCTGTAAATTTACATTGAGCATTATTTTGTAAAATAAAAATATCTATAAGAACACCGGATTATTTATTTATATATATATATATATATATATATATATATATATATATATATATATATATATATATATATATATATATAGTGTATTTAGACAGGAATCCTTCATTTACAAATGTTCCATTAAAACGACAGACAAGGTACTACACTACAATTAAGCTTTTCTGTTTAATTTTTTTTTTGTGTTCGAACAAATGTTTTCTTTTCTGAAACATTGTGTGTAGAAACTGTCCAAATGTTCTATAATTCCGAGGGCTTTTGACTATCCTTTTAGCTATTACCAAGGATGATTTTATTTGATGCATTTTAATGGAGGGTGCGCGTTGTGTGCATGCTTTTTAGTGTTATAGAGATGTTTTATTTTCCGAATACAGTTAGCATATTGTGGCCGTGTTCGTAGTTAATATTATTAAGTGTTGGCTTTTTCTTTTTTGAATTTCTTTTATATATATATATATATATATATATATATATATATATATATATATATTTTTTTTAAAATATGAAATAAACTCAGAAATCAATGCCAAAGTCGACAGACCCTAAAAATAATATAATGATCAATAAGAAAATCAGGCGGAACTATGAATATTGCTACATGAAGTTTGGTATTGACAATATTATTTTATTATATGATATATATGAGTAGATAGGTTCGCCTATCGTCCAGATCGCACTCCTCCCCGATCTTCTGAACAAGATTAGAGGTTTTATCTTTTGTTTCCTGTTTAGGAGTTAGGGTTAACGGTTCCTTCAAATGTCTACTTTAATTCACTACTTCCAACGTCTCCGATTGAATTCGAAAATGTTATTCCCTAATTAAATTTTGATATCTTCAAGTCTAGAGGTACCCGTTATCTTTCCTGTTTAGTCCCAAGAACTTCACTTCCTGCCTTTTCTTACGCTAATACAACACCATACAATAACCCTCTACCTTGAGTGTCGCTTGGGACTTATCTTGAATGAACATCAGTAAAAAGAAATCATTTTTTTGTCAATTCTCTGTAATTTTTGCGTTTAAATAATTTCTTTTTTTGTTATGTTTTTTCATTCATTCTTTGTTTTCTTTTTCATTCATTCTTTGTTGCCATTTTTTCATTGTTATGTTTTTCATTCAATTTCCATTCATTCTTTTGCCTCCAATTTCCATTCAATTTTCATTCATTCTTTGTTGCCTCCAATTTTCATTCATTCATTTATTGCCTCCAATTTCCATTCATTCTTTTATTGCCAATTTCCATTCATTCTTTTATTTCTTTTTTCATTCATTCTTTTCACAATGAAATGGAATTCGAACATTCTGCCAATATATTTTTCATTCATTCTTATCACAATGAAATGGAATTTTCACAAATGCCTTTATATATTTTTCATTCATTCATTCAATGAAATGGAATATCGAACAATTTTCATTATTTTTTTTCATTCCAATTTTGAATTGGAATATCTTTTCCATTATTCTTTCATTTTATTTTCATTTCAATTCAGTTTTTTTCATTCATTTTTTATCACAATGAAATGGAATTGGAACAAATTCATTTATATTTTTCATTCATTCTTAATTTTCATGGAATATGGAACAAATTTTTTTTCATTCATTCTTATTCAATTCATTCTTTTTCATTTTTCATTCATTCAATTTATTGCCTCAGTATATTTTTTTTTCATTCATTTTATTGCCAGTCCAATTTTTCATTCATTCTTATCACAATGAAATCCAATTTTCATTATATTTTTTATTCATTCATATCACAATGAAATTCTTTATCGAACCTCCAGTATATTTTTTCATTCATTTTATTACAATGAAATGGAATATCATGCCAGTATATATTTTCATTCATTCATTTTCATTGGGAACAAATTATTTTTCATTCATTTATCACAATGAAATGGAAATGAAATGGAATTCGAACAAATTGCCATGAAATGGAATATTTAATTCATTCATTTTTTATCATTCAATCACAATGAAATGGAATATGGAACAAATGCCAGTATATATTTTTCATTCATTCTTATCACAATGAAATGGAATATCGAACAAATGCTTTTATATATTTTTCATTCATTCTTTCACAATGAAATGGAATATCGAACAAATCCAATTTTCATTCATTCAATTTTTGGAATTGGAACAATTGCCAGTAGTATATTTTTTTCATTCATTCTTATCACAATTTGGAATTCGAACAAATGCCATATATATTTTTTCATTCATTCTTATCACAATGAAATGGAATATCATTCAAATTCATTTTTCATTCATTGAAATTATCACAATGTAAATTCATTCATTCGAATCAAAAAATGGAATTCAATTTTCATTCATTCTTATTTTATTGCAACAAATTCCATATATTTTTCATTCATTTTTATGAAATGGAATATCGAACAAATGCCAGTATATAATTCATTCTTATTGGAATATCGAACAAATGCCCTCCATTTTTTCATTCATTCTTTCACAATGAAATGGAATTTTCATTCAAATTCAGTTTTTCATTCAATGAAATGGAATATGGAACAAATGCCAGTCCATATATTTTTTTTTTTCATTCATTCTTTCACAATGAAATGGAATATGGAACAAATGCCAGTATATTTTTTTTCATTCTTTATTATCCCAATTTTGAATTGGAATAATTTTTCATTCATATATTTTTTTCATTCATTCATTCATGAAATGGAATATCCAAATGGAATATGGAACTCCATTTTTCATTCATTCTCATCATTCAATTGAAATGGAATATCGAACAAATGCCTATAATTTTCATTCATTCTTTTTTTCAATGAAATCATTCTTTTTGAACAAATTTTCATTCAATTATTTTCATTCATTTTTCACAATGAAATGGAATTCGAACAAATTTATTATATATTTTTCATTCATTCTTATCACAATGAAATGGAATTCGAACAAATTTCATTATTCTTTTTTTCATTCATTCTTATCACAATGAAATGGAATTCGAACATTTGCCTTTATATTTTCATTCATTTTTTTCACAATGAAATGGAATATCGAACAAATGCCATATATTTTTCATTCATTTTTATTGGAATATCGAACAAATGCCAGTATATATTTTTCATTCATTCTTTCATTCATTTATTGAACCTCAGTATATATTTTCATTCATTCCAATTCATTATATTTTTCATTCATTGCAAATGCCATTATTTTTCATTCATTCTTATCCAATGAAATGGAATTTCGAATTGCCAGTATATATTTTCATTCATTCTTTCACAATGAAATGGAATTCTTTGCCATTCTTATATTATTTTTCATTCATTCATTATCACAATGAAATGGAATTTTCAATTCATTTTTCATTCATTCTTTCACAATGAAATGGAATTCGAACAAATGCCAGTATATATTTTCATTCATTCTTATCACAATGAAATGGAAATTTTATTTAACGAACCAATATTTTTTCATTCATTCTTATCAATTTTCATTCATTCTTTGTTGCCTCCAATTTTCATTCATTCATTTATTGCCTCCAATTTCCATTCATTCTTTTATTGCCTCCAATTTTCATTCATTCTTTTATTGCCTCCAATTTTCATTCATTCTTTGTTGCCTCCAATTTCCATTCATTCTTTTATTGCCTCCAATTTCCATTCGTTCTTTTATTGCCTCCAATTTTCATTCATTGCCTACTCAATCTGTCGTTTTTCTTCGTTTTTAATTTTTAGGTTTTCACCCTTATTCTAATCTCAGCTTAGCTTCATCGAGCAGAAACCCACAATAATGACTTATCTGGTAAGGGTCACTCTGGGTAAACGAGAAAATTATTATACAAGTTCACTAACCAAAACCACTACAGTAGACAAGATAGATAGATAGATAGATAGATAGATAGATAGATAGATAGATAGATAGATAGATAGATAGATAGATGAGTTCAGTGGTAGATTTTTTATACTATTCCTTACAAAATACAAGACCTGAGATCCACTTATGTTTGACGGTTACTATCTTCGGTAGTTATAACGATGTAAAATGAGGCAGTACGAATTGCATATTATGAGGATATTTAAATAACGTTTGTTCCTAGACATGAAGAGGTTAAGATCATAGTGATCGGAGAAGATTCGCGCCTGGAGCTTTTTTTTTTTTTTTTTTGACAAACAGTTTTTGAGTGAAACTTCTTTCCTGCCAATGGGATATGAAAGAAATGAGGATGATTCGACTCCGGGTACGAAGCCCCGAGGCACCTAATTGTGACGATATGAACTGGTGGAAGTACGGAATAGAGCTTGTCTAAATCACTGCCATGAAAACAACGATAGGTTCGCAATAGGCTAACAACGTTTTACCCATAGGAATGTGGTTGAAGATGGGAAATAATTCATCGCCTGCAAAGGCCGCGAAAAACATTTTTGAACTGTGCTGGAAAATGATAGTTGCTATTAGGTAATTATATATTTCCGTTGCATAAGTTACTAAGTTTCTCTAAGATGTTTAGGTATTTTGACATATGTTAATTTGGTTTGTCATATCGGCGGTTGCTAAAGATTTTAGAATTATATATATATATATATATATATATATATATATATATATATATATATATATATATAACCATGAAAAGATGGAATAACCACGAGAACCTATACATGTACATATAGGCGTGCATATACACGCACACAAGAAAGAAAAAATCAACGTAACACCAATAAAAAGTGCATTAATTCTTTTTTTCTAAAAAAAACCTAATATAAAAATAACGAAAAGCGGAAAAACAGCAGACAATTACTGATACCTTCTGACGAGTGGACTGAGCGGTTGCACAACGGATTTTCTACGAAACTCTGGTGTCAAGGTGCTGAGTATAACCTTAATCAGCTAAGTAACAAATTTTATATTTGTATTAATCCTATATATATATAGATATATGTGTGTGTGTGTGTGTGTGTGTGTGTGTGTGTGAAAAATATATAGAAAATAGGAAAGAACTCGTTATGTAAATAATCCAAAGTTCTTTAGTATTTTTGTTATTATTTTTTAAAAATAGTGCTCGATACAAAAGTAGAGCATAAATATAATTATTTATTTAAAAATATGATTCCAACAAGCTACATAAGAGTTCTCATGTTTTAAAACAAGAGCCGAAAACTTCAATATAATTATTTGAAATAAATTGAATTAAAGTACCAAGCTCTGTTCCATCTTCAAGCGAAATTTTTTTGGAATCCCAAAATGGTAGTAGATGGCTTTAAGTACCTTGTTGCTTGGATTGGGTCAAGTGCAAAGTACACAGTAATCTGAATGTGGGGTGGGGGGGTTCTCTAAATATAATACATGGGAATTGTTTGGAAGTCGAATGCGCAAAGATATCTGAAGATCAGTTTCTTTCAAGTGAATTGCTCTACGGCGCTAAAAATTGGATTTTCAAAGAAGATGAATGATCGATTTCGTGCAGCTTTCACGGGGATGTTCAGGGCCACCATACTTGGTGGATGGTAGAAAGAACATAAAACACAAACGATGAACTCTACGGCGGGAAACTGTAAAGTGTGACGCAATCACTACGGATTGGAAGACTGCGATTCATTGGGTGCATTTTGAGGAGGCAAGAAGGGCTGTTAAGTGGGAATTCTTGTAGGGACCTAAAGACAGAAAATGGAAAAGAACGAGGTCGATTAAAACATATATGGATCGGTGAAGAAAAGATATTGGTTTGAAAAATGAGAGACTAATGAAGATTATGGGAGACAGGTAAGAATGGAATAAACTAGGTAATATTGATCGAGATCGTTCCAAGAAGAAACGGAAATAGATGAAAATAAATAAGGTAAAATGAATAGAAAGACTTCTCAAAGAAAGAAGATGAAGAAGACGAAGAATAATAAGGAAGGAAGTAGCGAGAAGATCCAAAAAAAAATGAAGAAATTGGTTCGTTTTCTAAAGTTTATCAACCGTTTACAGGTTATTTAAAGCCAGAGCATATTTTTTTAGATTTTAAGATTTTGTTTTAGATAATAATGGTTTAGTGATATATAGGTTTTACGAATTAACCCATAGCTAAAAGTTAGGTAGATTCATGCCTTCCCCAAGGGAATTGGAACTCGGCTCTCCGATTAACATTATCCATTACACTACCCGCACATCCAAACTTACTATAAAGAAGAAGAAGAAGATGATGATGATGATGATGATGATGAAGAAGAAGATGATCATCATCATGAAGAAGAAGAAGAAGAAGAAAAAGAAGAAGAAGATGATGATGATGATGATGATGATGATGATGAAGAAGAAGATGATGATCATCATGAAGAAGAAGAAGAAGAAGAAGAAGAAGAAGAAGACAGGGAAATGTTAAAATTAAAATATATAAGGCGGGAAGTAGCGAGGAAAATACAAATAGAAAGCACAAAAAAGAAAAAGAAAAGGGGAAATATTGCTAAAAAATAAATAAGGAAGCGAGAAAACAATAAAATGAAATAAAAAGGAAGAAGGAGAAAGGGATATAGTGTAGATAAAATAAATAAGGAAGAAAGAAGCGAGAAAGGTTCAAGAAGAAGAAGAAGAAGAAGAAGAAGAAGAAGAAAGGGAAATAGTCTGGATACAAAATAAATTAGGAAGAAACGAGAAAACTTTTAAAAGAATATAAAAATAACATAAGAATAAGAATCCGATATACAAAATATATATTCTATGCCTCTTCTTTCTTCCGTTACTAGTTATGAGATGAACTGTTCTCAGCTAATTGACAATCAGCTACGGAACTCCTTGTCTCCACCTTCACTTTTTTAAGAAAAAAAATACTTAAATGTACTTTTTTTTAATCACCGTCTAATGCTGACATCTAAGGAATTTTATTTCGACACCCATTGCTCATGATCCGGACGCAAACGAAGATGAGTTCATCTCTTCTAAAACCATAGCGGATAAAGGTACTCTCGGCTAATTGGGCATTAAACTCCTTATTAAATCTGAATTGCCCAAGTAACATCTCGTTCAAGGATTATCCACTTTTGTTCAAATGCGATTTATTGCTTTCTATTTCCCGTCTTGATGCCTGTCCGGCACGCGACCCACCTTTAACCACTTAAAAGATTGTTTTTTAATCATGGTGAACACTTTTCATCTTCATATATGCTAGGTTTGTGTCCAACGGATTAAACAGATGTTTTGGATCACACAGTGTCAATGAAGTTCATTACTACGCTAGGAGAGAAACACCAAACTGTCGTTGTATTCCAAAACATTAGAATTCTGGAGACTTTGAAAAATTCTTGCAGGAAGTGGGGCTCATAAAGAATTGAAATAAAGCTGCTTGAACGCAATTGAAAACAAGTGTCATGAGGTCTGTTTCAAGTGCTCGTCCTTTTTTTTTTTTTCTTTTTTTTTCTTTTTTGACACGTGTCTTCATTTGAAAGTTTTCAAATACATTTTTTTGCTCATCAGCATGATCATAAGTCTTATGGTTTACACGCAGGATTTACGAATGAAAGATTTTGACCATAATATCATGTAAAAGTTAAGAATAGATACCCTCCAATATTTCATTACAATATATCTCATTTTGTTTATATCTATCTATCTATTCATCTATCTATCTATCTATCTATCTATCTATCTATCTATCTGCCTAACTCTCTCTATCTATCTATCTATATATATATATATATATATATATATATATATATATATTAGAAAAAAAAAAATTACCTCAACATGGGATTCTGTACGCGTTTATCATACTGATGACAGCCACGTAGAGAACGACTTGAAAAAGACTATCCCATATTGAGGTAATTATTTTTTTGTTTTTTTGTTTTTTTTGCTGTAAAAATACATATGCTCTGTTATGATAAATACATCTAGCTTTCCGTGGATCTGTATTAATAATTAATATAACTAGGATCAGCCTGGTTTATATTATTATCAATTTCCTGTACTATATATATATATATATATATATATATATATATATATATATATATATATATATATATATATATATATATATATATATATATATATATATATATATCAGTTTATTTCTATCAATCTATCTTCGTTTGTTCACTTTCTGTTTGTCTATTGGATTACCCACTTTTTGATATATATATATATATATATATTACACAAAAATAAATTTATATACACAAAAATATATATACACACACACAATATATATACACACAATATATATATATATATATATATATATATATATACATACACACAAAAAAACTTTTTCTTAGTCAACGCGTTTCATCCTCTGTGTGTGTGTCCGTGTGTAAAAATCTATATATAACTACAGATATATCTACAAAAAAAAAAACGATATTAATAAAGACAAAAGGAAAAGTTATTTTAGCCTGTGATGCACTTTATCAAATGTAAGGATTTTATTTTGCAGCAGAATTAAAAATATCTTTAGTTTTTCAGAAATTTTAAATTCTAGAATAATCATAAATATACTTCATGCAAACTTAAAGGTCAAAGTAAATTATGGAAGATGTTAAGTGACGTCATTTAATGTCTAATAAACGAAAGTGAGTAAATGTTGATGCTGTTTTTTTATAATGTAATTATTATTTATATTATTTTACTTTGACAAATTAATCATATATTTTAAATAATAGATTTTGAATTCAACCGTTTTCGTCTATTCTTTTTTTTAATTTTTATACTAATGTATTGTTGGCTTGGGAAAGTAGCATAATTGAAAAGAACCAGGACGCAGATTTATACTTTGGTAAGATTCGATAGCGGCACTTTTAAGAATTTTCAGTTGCAGTAAGTTACTTTCTTATTATATATATGTGGTATTCTTTAGATCGAAATTGTGATTGAACTTATTTCTATGTATGGCTAATAAATTTGATAAGTTGTTATTTATAAGATCTTTTTATGCAAGTTTTCTTAATATATGATAGTGAACACTTGTGACAGTTTAGTTTTTTATATAACTACTTCAGAAAGCATATGCAGAGTGCGATGGATAAATTGTCGTTTAAATTTCACAAAAATGTAAGTAACATTGACATCTCATTTTAACAGATATATTTAACAGAATTACACAAAAAATATCATGAAATACTAAAGAGTAAATTTATTTAATAAAATCGCCTTTGGTTTCCTAGCTTAAGTTGGTGAATGCTGCCATAATCCTTGCCTTCAGTTCATCTTTGATGTTACAAGGAATTCGGTTGGTCTCTTTCCCAGTTGTGCCCCCACTTAATAATCCAGGGGGTTATAGTCTTGGGACTTAGGTGGCCATATGTAAGAGGTGATGACGTCGCAGAAATTGTCTTGGTTCGCTTGCTTGTGTGACATGGTGGAGAGTTCTGTTGCCAGACATAAGATCAACCAGCAGCCACCCTCTTGACCCAGGGCAGCACTACCTACTCAAGGTACTTGATGTAGGATTCCGTGTTGAGTTTGAGATCCTGTGGAAAGATGAATTGAGGCATTACGTCACCATCAGTAGTAATCATACCAAACACCTTCGTAATCACCATCAGACACATCCAACTCTTTTCGATTCCTCTGCACTGTCCCCAGATTGACACCCAAACACTTTGAATTCCGGCGCGAAGACCAAGTAATACAGTATGTCATTTCCAAATTTCTGGCAGAGTGAATTGCATCATGGTGCTCTTATTCTCACAGAGAGTGCCCCACTGACCCTACTCTATTGGGCAGTGCCAAAATCAAAAGCAAACAACGAGCACGCGGGAAATGAAAATTATAAAATGGTGACAATTTACTCATCGCACCATATATATATATATATATATATATATATATATATATGCGTGTGTGTGTGGGCGTATCTGCCTGTCACAATATGTTTAGACTTTATTCTTTTGCCTAGATTTCTCCGTCTATTTATACCTAGCTCGCTAGTCTAGTATCTCAGTCTTTTTCGTATCTTCATCTCTTCATATCTATCTATTAATCTGAATGTATTCATTTCAATGAATCCTTTGTATAGCCTTAAAACGTTTGTTCTATTTCATCGCCATTAATAGAGTTCAGTTTTCATTGCATTCATTTAAACAGATAAATTTTGATTATAACAGCGTGAATTTTTTTTTTAAATTGTCAAAACTGGATTTTTTTGTTTTTTTTTTAGTTTTTTGTTTTTGTTTTGTTGTTGTTGTAGCTGTTTTATGCTAAAATTGGCACAACACAAATAACAACTTATTAGGAAATTTGAAAGATTTATTTAAAAAAAATTAATAACAGAACGTGTCCATATTACTTAACAATATACACATACACACACATATATATATATTGACTTCAATCTCCATATATATATATATATATATATATATATGGACATTGAAGTCAACACCCAGAGGTAACAGACTGTCGCATGCTTAAACTTAATCGTTAGGCCATGCCATAAGTCGACGATTGCGTTTAAGCATGAAGCAGACTGTCACCGCTGGGTTTTGACCTAATTGTCCATTCATATTTTCTATTCCTGATACTGGCCACTTTAACACATAAATACTTTAAAACTATATTTTTTTCATACATATATTTTCATATATATTTTCTCATATATATATATATATATATATATATATTGCTGCAAACAAAAAGGAATCGAACGTAGTTGAATCAAATCGAACGATCCTTTCCTTTACTGTATAGTATGTTTTTCACCAGGGCTACATACAGTTTTTGAATTCAGAGTTTTCCTTCTCCTAGACCGGTTCTTACCCAAGGCTATAGAATCCAGTCATTCCTGCTATTCACCCATAGCTGGGGAGGAAAAGAGATGGTTTCATACCTTCAATTTGAATTCCACTCTCCAATATCCATTATTCCACCGTGCCTCCCAAAAAGGGCGAATATAATTAAGATGATGGTAAAAAGGGGAAAACAACTTTAGTAATTTAATATGAAAGAAGAAAGAGCAACAGAAAGACAAAAAAGTGTGCGTTAACCGGTTATCGCTCCTCACTCATCCAAACTCGATTGTTTTATTTTCTCGGCCGAGGTCTGTGAGGAGCGATAACCGCTTGCTTACATTTTTTGTCATTCTGTTTCTAAAATTGTTACCTTCATTTTAATTAAGTCCGTCTTGTTTGCATATATTGTATATATATTATTTCATCTCTAGCAAGGGAATAAAGCCACTAAGACGCAAGGGATTACTGAATGGGAAATGATATAAAAACACTATTAAGGTGATAGAACAATAAAAGAACAGGAATTAAGAAGACAGGAGATAACGATTGACATTGCGTTTAATTTTTTGAAGGTCAATGTTGACAATAAAGTAAGAATCCGGAAGAGAGTTCCAAAAGCGAGAAGTGCAAGAGAAGAAACTGTTAGCATAGAACTTGCGGTTACATCTAGCCATTTCAAATGTAAAATGAGACCTTACCGCCAATCTAGTACTGCGATTAAATTAATAAAGTTTAGGTAGCATAAAGAACAATTAACGTGAAATTATATATATATATATATATATATATATATATATATATATATATATGGAGAGAGACAGAGATAAGAAAAAGGAGATTATGTAGGTTAGCTGATAGATATCTCAACCTGTGTTGATATACACAGTACACGGATAGATAAATATAAATGGCAGTGGTAAGATATTACTCCAATTGTCTCTGTGGAAATCCTGCCTACCTTGAAAATCGGCATTAAGAATACATTTTTTTTTATTTCTGACTCTAAAATCTAAATCCAAAAATATTGAAAAATACGCAGCTATCTCGCTATTTACTAACTTTAACTTAGTAGAGCATATAAACAAATGTAGATGGAAGATTGTACTTCGCCAGTAAGTGAAATTGAGAATGTCCCATTGTCTTGAAAATCAGTATTCGACATTCGGGTTTTTAAATGAGCTGCGATTGCTCCGGGGAACACGTTAGTAGTTCAGCCACTACGCATAAATCTGTGCTTAGTTTAAACTGTCAAAGAGGCTAAAAGACAACCTCTATGCTGTAAATATTTAACAAAATTAAAAGGCTGTGGCTATCCGATGTTTTGCTCCTTGCTTAGTTTTACTGTTTATCACACTAGAAATATTGTTTTCAAAGTGAAATGTTGGTGGGCTGCTTATCGTGTGACGCAATGGTGGAATCATATGACTTCTTTCTCAGTGGAATGTCCCATCCCGTTCCACTTGACGTCGCTTCCAGAAAGACCGCTTCGCAATACGCACGCAAAAAATAGCAAATGACTTTACCATCCATTATGTTCGTTTGCTGAATCAGGAACAACACACACACACACACACACACACACACACACTATATATATATATATATATATATATATATATATATATATATATATATATATATATATATCGACATTTAACTGAACTGGTTGTTTCTACGAAAGTTTAATTACATTACAACCCAACGGTCGAAAGGACAGAGAATACTAATTACCGAAATAAAAATGATACAAACATTCAAAAACGTGTATGATTAAGGCATACACACACACACACACACACACACACACACACATATATATATATATATATATATATATATATATATATATATATATATATTATTGTGTGTAATATATTTATGCGTGAATGCGTACACCAGATAATACTGGTTATAAATGAAATGTGACCTCACATAATGTTGCGCTCCATGCGCCAGATTTTAACATTTCCATTTCTTGTACTAAAAGCATTAACGTTTTGACCTTCCAAAGTGAGACATGGAAAATAAAATCACGTCTTTCTCGTGGGACTACCCGCCAACCACTGTGTATATATGTGTTTGTATGTTTGTTCATGTGTGTGTTAGTGTGTGTGTATGCGCGCGCGGGCGCGTGCGTGCGTGTTTAATGTTGGGTTCCCGAGCGCGTACACCCGGGCTAGGTACAAAAATTCTCGAGCGCTCGCAACCGTCGGATGCGCTGAACTCGGTGCTAGCACCGATCCCTATCTCTAGTGCAATCAGAGGGCGCGATCTCGAACAGCTGTTCCCCAGGGCCGGCATCTCTCAGTATAATTTTCTTCACTTGCGACTCTGGCCTTTGACGGGGTCGCCCCTGAATGCACTCTGCCCAAAGATAGAGACGCAAATGAGAGATGATAAATAATGTGTTACAAACTACTCAAGAGAGAGTAATTTACACACTAAACGAGTTGTGACATAAGGCCAAGAAGAAAAATTGACCGCAGCCTCTGCAACCGTCGGTTGCGCTGGCGTCGGTGCGAGCACCGATCCCCCCCTCTGTCTGTTATATTTAACAATATATGTTTGAATAATTATTTGCTGTCGCAATACACTAAATTTATAAACGCACACACACTCACACACACACATACATGATTAATTAATACAAATATAAAATTTGTTACTTAGCTGATTAATGTTATATTCAGCATCTCAACTCTGGATTTTCGTAGACGAACTTTTCTTTGTAATTGTTTGTCTGTTTAAATTTGGAACGTGTAGTGATACCAAATTTGACTTCGCACCTAGTAAAATGGGGTTTGGAAGTTTCCAATTCAGGTGAAGAT
The DNA here is from genome assembly GCA_903632075.3 of Acanthosepion pharaonis. NCBI lineage: Eukaryota > Metazoa > Mollusca > Cephalopoda > Sepiida > Sepiidae > Acanthosepion > Acanthosepion pharaonis. The sequence continues at coordinate 316,743 of CAHIKZ030001551.1, forward strand.
CTTGATACTGCAGAATCTTCTAAGCAGATCCATGTTACGTAGATCTATGTAACTGTAAATACCAGCTGTATGAATATCTATGTACATCCCCTCTCTCTCTCTCTCTCTCTCTCTCTCTCTCTCTCTCTCTCTCTCTCTGATACAGTGAGACGGTGCGGCCTCGGGCAGCTGTTCCCCAGGGCTGGGCATCTCTCAGTATAATGTTTCTAAGTTGCCACTCTGTCCTTTGACGGAGTCACTCTGAATGCACTCTACCCAAAGACAGAGACGCAACTGAGAGATAAATAGATGTGTTACAAACTACTCGAAAGAGTAATTTGTATTTAGCTCAGGTTGTGACACAAGTTCGGTTTAATGTGAGGAGCCCGAGCGCGTACACCCGGACAAGGAACAAAAATTCCCCGAGCCCACGCAACCGTCGGTTGCACTGGCCTCGGTGCGTAAACCGATCCTTCTCTGGGAAATGATAAATAGATGTGTTACAAACCACCCAAGAGAGAGTAATTCACACACGATATTTACTCTGTCTTCCCACTGAGATGAAATATGACACAAGGTCTTTTTTAAGGTGGGGACCCGAGTGCGAACACCCGGGCAAAAAACAGAAATTCCCGAACACCAGCAACCGTTGGTTCCTCAGGCCTCGGTGCGAGCACCGATCCCTCTCTCTGGTGCCATGAGAGGGCGCGCCCTCGGGTACCTGTTCCTCAGGGCTGGGCACCTCTCAGTATAATTTTACTAAGTTGCAAATCTGTCCTTTGTCAGAGTAACCCCTGAGCGCACTCTGCCCAAAGACAGAGACGCGACTGAGAGATGATAAGTCATGCGAAATCACCCCCAGGATGAATTTACGCACTAAATGCACTGTATTATATATATATTATCTATATCTAGGCAATATCACTCTTCAAAGTTAACTAATTTGCATATTGATTTTAAAAATTATATTTCATTAATTTACTGTCCTTCATTACGATTCTTTTATTAAAGGATTGTTTTGATTTTCAAAAATAGTTCTATTTAAGAATATCGTCTTATCTAGTGCAGAAAATGTTATAATAAAACGTGCAATTTTGGATACAAAAGGAAAATGAGAGTTATTCCCTTCAACTATGAAAGCAACGATAATGGCTAGTACAATATATTAATATATATTTTTAACCTCGCATAATCTGGCAACCCTGAATCTGAGCTCAACGAAAATCGTTCCCTGTGCCTAACTTTTCTAGAATTTTTGAATGAGGTTTGAATCATTGAAATCGGGACCAATGGAAGTGGAGGAGTTGCTTGAACACACACACGCACAAACACACACACACACACACAGACGCTGTGTTTCATATATATGATGGCTGGTCTTACATGTGAAGGCCTGAACTGGTAGAACTAAGGAATATAGTTCGTCAGAACATTTTCATGGAAATAGCGATAGAGTAACGACCATGCATCTGTAGAGTAGAGGTTGTCCGTTGGAAAATAATTAATAGCCTTCAAGATCGCATAAACGTTTTAGAACTCTGTCAAGGCTGGAAAGAGATGATTGAGCAGCTCCAGCCCGGATATAGCAGAAATACTTCATTTTTGGTCTGATTTCGCTCTTGTGAAAACAGTGCTTGACAGATGGAGTCAGCTAGTTTCTGAAGTGGTATAAGGATCCAATCATTTTCCCAGCGTTTTTAGCGATACATTGTATATATGGGTTTCATGAGGTCTGGGGTAAACTTGTGTTCTAAAAGACGCTCGAAGCAAGGGGTCTCCTTGATAGTGCAATTATTCATTGTGACTGGCGAGAATTTCGGGTCAATTCGGTGATGATGAAAAGTTACTATCTTGGGTTTTTAGTTCCTCCCTCCATTGGGCTTTAAAAGCTAGGACAAAGCAAAGATCAGCTGTTAGCCTCTAGATTTTTTGGATGTGCGCCCATACACTGTGATATCATCGACATATATAAATATTTACTAACGATCTGAGAATGTTTTTAAGCAGATTGTTAATATAAAGCAGAAAGGGGATATGGCCATGGAATTAACCTCATGAGATGTCTGCATTGTTCTCAAACTTTTCAGAAACTTGACCATTAACAACTCTTGAAGAAATGTTATAGCTGGAGCGTTCGTATAACAACGATTCAGGTTACACCTTAAAAGCCTTTGGGATGTCTAAAGCGACCATTCTCGGGATGAACTTATTATCGAGAACTTCCCTGTTTCTATGCATTATAACTGTTACAACATAAGCAGTGAACCTAAAACAGCGAAATCCATATTGCTTGTCGCTCAAGTAGTTTTCTCTGGAGTTGATCAATAACTTTCTGGATCAAGTATTGAAAGAGTTTGCTGAAGATAACCAAAATGGTTTATGGGATGAGTCGTTATTACGATTGGGATGAGCGCTCCTCCGTAATCTTCAAGAAGATAGGACAGGCAGTTAACACCTTCCATATAGTTGGAAAACAACAAAAGTCGTGGTCCAATTACATTAGAGAATCTCTTCTCATCGTTGAACACAACAGAGCACTATTTAAACACCAGGTGACTCCATCGTGACATCATCGATGACGTGCACTATGACATAGTATCATAAGTGGGGGTTTCATTGGAGACATATGCTTGTCAACATGTTTCACGTGTTTACACTCTTCACGTCATGGGCGATATCGGACAAAGGAGCACACTATGTGTGCATGTCATGAGACCAGATTTCCCTGGACTGTTCAACCACAGAAAAACTTATCGCAGCATGCGTCAACATCTAAGACTCAAACACTGACAGTGCACTTCCATGAGTGTTACAACAGAGATTAACATCAAGCGGCGACAGTTATCCGCCCTGAAGATTGCGTTCGAGCCTCACTGTTGCGGCTTGGTGTTGACTTCAGTGTCCACTTTTATATTTACATATGCTCTATCTCTGATATTGAGCATTTTAACCCATAAATATAAAATACCTTAAAATTATGTTTATATCGCACACATATATACATAATATATATGTGTGTGTGTGTGTGTGTGTGTGTGTGTGTGTGTGTGTGTGTGTGTGTGTGTGTGCGATATAACGATATATAATTTTGTATTATTTTATATATCAGCAAACACCATTTAGAAAAATAGTATGAGAAATTGTAAAAAAGGATTTTATGACGCGTTTCACCCATTAGGATTTCATCAGACTGGGCTTTGTTGATGTTGCCACATCTAAACATGCGCACGAAACGAGAGATGCTGGTAGTTTCAAAATTTTTGAAAGAATATTTTTTTTAAATAATATTTTCAATCTAGCCAAATTCATCTGTATTTTTAGTGGATTATTTTTCTCTTTTAATCAAAGTAGCATGCCATATGCCAAAATTGTGGTCAGAATAACAAATCCGTTTCACGTGTTGTTTTTTAAAATGTCCCCTTTTAGGTTCATATAGTCTTATGTTTAAACTTCTTGAGGTTTCTCGAATGTATAATAAAAAAACATTAAGTGATAAAACAAAATCATCACAAATGAAAATAGTGATGGGCGGCAATGTAATATCAATCATTCTATATGACAGTAAATGCTGGACAATATTCTCAAAGATGAAGCAGCAGAGATATGCTCCTGTAGAAAGATGCTGAGAATCTATGGAAGGAATATGTGAGCAACGAGGACGTGTTAAAGAAAATGAGAACGAAAAAGACATTTATACTTACAATCAGAAAGGGACATTTGAAATGTGAATTGCATAAGGAGGAAGGGAGGCTTGGAGAATGCACCACTCACAAGACATGTTGAATGCAAATTGTGCTGAGAGAAACAACGAATAACCTACACAACGAGTTTGTGTGAATAGATTGAAGAGCGAAGACGTTACTGAGAACAACAAAAAAACAGGAAGCTGTAGAGAGCCACGTTCACCTATTTCCTGAAAAGACAAATCACGTATAAGATGAAGGTCTCATATACATAAGTAATTCATACATATATGTGTGCTTTTGTCGGCATTTTTTTTTTTAGAATAGTTTTTAATAATTGATGCTGATGATGGAGTCAACAGTGAAATTTGGGGTTGAAAGGTTAACGGAGAGTCGGACAAATAACTGGATTGTCGAAATTGTTAAATTGAGGATTTGACGAAGATTTTTAATTAAGACCCTAAGAATTAAAATAAGTGGAAGGAATTGACGGATTAGTGTCAGTGTTAAAGTGGATTTAAGTGTGTCGAGCCGAAGTGTGAATTGGTGCAAATAGACATGCAAGGAAATACAAGAGGTGATGGTTTTTGAATGATGACCGACGTACAAAACTTGAGGTTTAATACTTATAACAATAAAATGAATGTCAATATTTCATGTTTAAAGATCACATCTTTCAAAGAGATAAAATTTAAATTTTTATTATTGCATTATTCCAACATTTTAACACATCGGCAGATAGCTATTAATGTCAACAACTGATCACAAATAGTTATTAATTTAAAAAACTAGTAATTAATGTATAATATTATCCATAACTACATGTACTATTATGTCGTTTTTGATAAAAGTTAAAAAATAAACATAAATACGTAAAAAATGTGTATATTGCTGAAAATTCCTTTTTCCACAATAAAGCTATTTGTGTTATGTTATAATGCTTATTACCTTAACAATAATAATAATAATGAATAATTTTTTTAAACATTAACGTATATTTAATCACATGTCCATAAAAGCTTTTAGGATGTGTTAAATATAAATTATCCAAGTATTGAGTACTTTCGAGTTTCGAAAGCCATGATCAAAGTATATTTAATCACATTTCCCTAATAGCTGCCGCGATCTTTTAATTTATTTTAATGATAAAAAAGCAACTTCTACTGTTGCCGTGTTCTTTCAGGACGTGTACGATGATAGCTTTCCACAACTTACCCCTCTCTTTGATTTTCTCACCCACCCTTCGTTCACCCATCTATTTATACAGGATCTTTAGGTATGTTGCTTGCCGTTTCCTTCCGAATTGCCTTCATTACGTGCTTTGAGTGTCAAAGTTTACAAACCTTATTTTCTCAATTTATGTACCCCAGAAATGTTAATCTTAACTGTCACTTTCTCTCCACAATTTCCTATACTTTGTAGCCCTTAGTAACGTTTGTCCTTTTCGCTATCCCTGCCAATCCTTGTTCTGCTATCCATTTGCACAAGATTGTTATGGAAGTTATTCGCCCCCTTCCTCTGCTTTCCTTGCCTTCTTCTATATGTACTGTGAGTGTTAAATTCTCCAAGCTCTCTTTCCTCATTATGTGTCCTACAAATTAGAACAATACCTTTTTGATTCTCAACATAAGTATCTTTTTTCCCTATTTTCCTGAAAATTTCCTCATTGCTCATATGCTTCGTCCATGGTATTCTCAGCATCCTTCTGCAGAACCACATCTCCGTTGTCTTTAGTCTCATCCTCATGTGCGAGGAAGTTTGTTCTATATTCACTAGAAGGACTGATAGCAGTTGAGCACTCTTTGCTTTGTTTCTAACGAAATATTCTTTTTTCTTAATATTTTTACTTATTTTTCGAAGGCATATTTTGTTTTTACTTTTACGCCTACAGAATATAGTGTCACTGTTTCAGTCATCTATTAAAATACTTCCCAGATATTTAAATTTCTTTACTTGCTTGATGTTGACATCTACAATCCAACTGGCATGTTGGGTTGTTCCTTATGCTGACAACCAAACATTCTAAGTTCTTACAATTGACGTTAGTCGTTTCTTCTTGCTAAAGTACTCCATGTCGTTTCTTCTTTCTCTAGTACTGCCTGCAGTTTTCTGTCTGTATCACCCATCAACACGCTACATGAGTATCTTGGCAGTGTAATAACAGTGTAACATCGAAATTAAATATAAATAGGAATAGCATAAGATATTCTTCTTTTTGTACCGTATTCCCTCAGGATATATAAACGATCATGGTTCTCCACATTTTCCTGTCCTTTGTAGCGCTTAATATTTTTTGTTATCTTTCCTAAACCTGGTTCCGCCATCAATTTACTCAAGGTCACTAAGTATGTTAGGCGTTGTTTTCCTCTGTCCCTCTTGCCTTCAATCTGTCCTGTGAGTATCAGATTTTCCAAGCCCTCCTTCCTCATTATGTTCCCCCTGAAATTTCAATTGTCTCTTCTTGATGTTAGGTCGAAGTTTCCTTTTTGTTTCCATTTTCCCTAAAACTTGGTCTTTGCTCACAGATTTGGTGCATGGTATCTTCAGCATCCTTCTGTAGAACCATATTTCTGTTGCTTCAAGTCTCTTCTTTATCTTTGAGGAAATTGTCCAGCATTCAGTGGCATATAGGAGGACAGATATCACATAACAGATCAGTGCTCTTTTCTTTCTTTCTAACGAAGTTTTTTTTTATTTCTTCATCATCATCATCCTTCGACCTCCCAGTGGTTGGTCGGAACTCCATTAATAATCCCTCTCCACACTGCTCGGTTCTGCATTGCCGTCCGTAGATTCCCAATGTCCAACCCTGATTCCCGATCCATGGAGTTTGGGAAAGTGAACTTTAGTGGGAAGACACCTCCACAAGGATGCCATAGATGTAAGGATGAGACGACATCCCCGTCCGCTCGTAATATTTCTTAATATTCCGTTTAGCTTTGTGAATGAATTTTTGGCTATCCCAATGGGCCATAGAATTTCAGTGCCGCATTTCTATTAAAACTAAAAATACTTATGACATGTAATATCTACCTTGTATATGACGGCGAAAGCCGGACAATTTCGTCGCAAATAAAAAATAAACTTGAGACAACGGAAATATAATTCTACCGTCGGATGCTGAAAATGCCATGGACAGAAGGTTTAAAAAAAAAAAGGAACTGCAAGGTAACTTATACTTACAATCAGAATGAGAGAGTTGAGAATTCTGCAACGCATAATGAAGAAAGGAGGCCTAGAGAATTTATCACTTACAGGACATATTGAACGCAAGGCAAGCAGTGAGTAACATAATACGTTTGCATAGATTACATTTAATATTCCTAATAAGCAAAATACTTTGATGTATTTCAAACCCAATTTAAATTGATTAGATTTATTTTTTCTGGTTTTTAGTAAAATCTATAAATTCGTCTATATTGACAAATTTGTTAACACATGTCTTTATTTAAAAATCTTGCAAAAATAAAATATACTTTTCTGAAACATTATTTAAGAAAAATTAGATGATTTACATTTTAATTAATCTGAATTGAAAAACATATATCTCAGAAAAGTATTTTTTAAGACGGAGGGAGAGTTACTTGTCAGATGACGTGTAGACAGCCTGAATTTAAAGAAATTGAAATAAGGGGTACATGATAAAAATAAAATTGCATGAATACAACGCGATTATTTATATATATATATATATATATAACTACCCAGTAATCTTAAAAAAATATTACAGTTACCAACTCGGATAATTTGAATTTCTGTACCTAAAGATTTTGACGTCCCTAATGCGTAAATCGCACCTTGTGCTGTCTCTTTTGTTGACCACCATGCAGTTTGTCTTCATGTAATTAATAGACTTTTTCTTCTTGCTTTCCTTTACTAGCTTGTTATTTCAGTCTGTATATCATCATCATCACCATCATCATCATCGTCATCACCATCACCTTGTTATTTTAGTCTGTTCATCATCATCATCATCACCATCAACATCATCATCATCACCATCATCGTTGTCGTCGTCTTATTTGTTATTTTAGTCAAATCATCTCCTCTCTGCCCCAAATATTATTTCAGAAAGCCTTTTCCCCAACAACTGCCTCATTCTAGGGGCAGATTTTGGTATGGGCGCCTTCCTGAAGCCTTCAATCTCGACCTCTTCAAGTCTAATTGTGTGTAAGTGAATGTATCGATTCTCCGATTTCTCATTCGGAGCTGCTATCTATTACACCACCTGCACATCCGCTGTTTGTCACTTCATCTGTGAGGAAATTGTCCACTATTCACTCATATAAGAAGTTAGATATTACATAGAAGCTCAGTGGCCTTTTCTTTGATTCTACCAACATCTTCCCGGGTCTTAATAATTTGCTTGAAGTCATCGTCTGTTACGTACATTACCCACATAGTTAAAATTCTTCACCTGCTCGATTTTGACGTCCCTAATGCGTAAATCACACCTTGTGCTGTCTCCTTTTTGCTGACCACCATGCAGTTTGTCTTCATGTAATTAATAGACTTTTTCTTCTTGCTTTCCTTTACTACCTTGTCATTTCAGTCTGTATATCATCAGCATCATCATTACCATCGTCATCACCATCACCTTGTTGTTTCAGTCTGTACATCATCAACAGCATCATCATTATCACCTTATTTGTTATTTCAGCCAGTACATCATCATCATCATCATCTCCATGAACAGGTGTTGTCGTAAGGTTACTGTGCAACTGAGTACCTGACCAACTCCCTTCACATGCCTTGGTAGGTATTCATTTGTGTTTAGCGTGTCTTGGGTAATGTAGGCCTGGCGGAGACCATCCCCCTCTAAATCGGACCACAGTTGATGTCCTCCGACTTGAAAGTTCACCTTTTGTTACAGGCACGTGATCGTTGATTGCATCGGAGAACTTTCTTCTCTGGCCATTGAGTTCAGTCTAGGAAGCCGCTCCGCTCGGCGATGCCGAGTCAGCACCGCCCTGGATAGAACGTCAATAGTTCATTCCTACGTGCAGATTTAGCCTGCAAACCAGTCAAAATTCCGTGTAGTTATTGTCTCTCAGCTGAACTACCCATTGTTGGGAGCCTAGGAATTACTACAGTTGTCTGCATAGAACTATTTTTTGTTGTTGTTTTTGTATATCATTTTACCCAAGCAAGACAATAAAGCTTCTAAGATGCTAGGGAGTTATTGAGTGTGGAAGAATATGAGAAAAAGAAAACATTATTAAGGAGAGAAAGCAATAAAAGAACAAAATTATGATTTCAGGAGACAAAGGTCAAAATATTTATCACTGTCCATCGTCTATGACAATACAAACTGTCCAGAAATTGGCTAAGACAAAGTTATAATGTGGCCACGGTGTTGCCCACCGGAAGTACATGCAGGGACACCTATCATTGTGTGACATAACACTGCAAATACATCAATATTATACGACTGTTGACAAAGAAAGCCTCTCAAAGTGCTACCAAAGTGTCCAGGCTCCTTATTACCAGTAGGGATGCAACAACTAGAAAAATGCCAACACCGATCAGCCAGATGACCAAAATGCTAAGACAGTTAAATCATTGATGTCATAGAATAAAGAAAGGAACCGGTAAATTATATCCTAAACAAGAAACTTCTACTCCTGTTCAATAAACATGGAATGGGTACTTGATAAGCGAACATATGTACTTTGGGGGGTTTTTTTGGGGGGGTATTTTTTGTTTTGTTTCGATTTTGCTGCTGGACGTCGGAGTAAACAGACCAACGGCGGTAATTGCCGTTGGCGTAAATTAAGTTAAAGTACCTACCAATCTGACCGAATTGCTTTCATGTACAGTCACTGGTTCTCTGAATGGTTGCAATTCCTTTGAATGTTCAAAAACGAATTTCTCTCATTAATCCGCCTACTTATTAAAGCGTAAGTGTCACACTCTAAAGGTACGCAATATAGTCGGGAGTTTCCCATTCAATTTTGTTTAGTGCAAAAGTTCATTTACAGAGAGATGAGTCTGAAACGATATTTCAATCGTTGTAATTCATTTGCATATTCACAAAGCTTTTGTTCACTCATTCAATCAACTAATTTATTAGAGCAACGAGCCTTGTAATATAATGGAGTCAAACAATTGTCTGCAAACATGCCCCAGAAGTCGAGGCTCGGTACAGGAATGTAAAAACAATGATGGGAAGGTGTTTGAATATTTGCAGGATTTATTTAATCATTGTTTCATTCTTTATTTTGAAACTTTAACATTGTTTTGTTCTTCTCTAAGCGCATAATCACGGACCTACCTTTGATGAAGACTGTATTATTACACTCGTTCAAAGACCCGCTGCATAAGGAATGGAAGTCAGCACAGAGAAATCCAAAGTATTAGCGAATAACACAAGCAGCACCAATGCCAGTGGAGGAAGTGTCCAGCTTCAAAGATGGCAACAGCAACACAGAAACCTGGACATGGATCGCCACAGCCACAGCAGCAATGGCCAGACTGGAAAGGATATGGAAGCGTTGGTCATATGCATTCTCCTATATGGGTGTGAGACTTTTAAATTTTAACTTTAAGCTAATGTTGATTAGTTGAGAAGAGGAAATTTTCTCACGTCCATGAAACTCCTTTTGTCACGTCGTTCAAATCACGACTCCATTATGCCAAGTAAACACAAGAATACATAGTGTTTTTCTCTCTTCAGCTGCAGAATAACATTGCTGCAAACGGAACTGGCCTCGAGTTCAAAGAACTTTCCACCCAGGATGAGAACCATGTAATCTTCAATATTAATAGTAGACAAGGGAAATCTTCACATAGATATCCGAAGACACATAAGAATAGCGAAAGAATCTAAGCAAAATATAAAGACATAGGAAAATTTCATTAGAAACAAAGAAAAGAGTGCGGTACTGTTATATAATATCCTATCTCCTATATGTAATGTTGACAAGCGTTTCCAGTGCACGCGTCACGATGAACGGCGAACCTCTGGAGTATCCAGTGTCCAGCTTCAAATACTTGCGAGCAATTCTGTTTAAAATGGCACCTTCAACAGCAGTGATAGCCAAACTGGAAAGGATATGGAAGACCAACATCAGCTTCTAGACCAAGTTCAAGCTCTACAACTCGCTGGTCATATTCATCCTCCTGTACGGGTGTGAGACTTGGACATTCCTGGCGGGAAAAAGGAACCAGGCGTTCGAGAACAAATACTCGAGCAATATTCTCTGCATCTCCTACTAAGAGCACAAAACCAATGACTATGTACGGAGAAAGGTCAAGAGTCTCTCTTCGGTACTATTAAGCAATGGGAGATATCATGGTCTAGCCACGGTCATACGGCGTAACAGCGTCTGCAAGACCATCATGCAAGGCACTGTTGAAGGGGGAACGTAAGCAGGGACGGCAAAGCAAGGGCTGGTCAGACAACATCAAAATGGACGGAGATGACAATGACGGAATTCCTAATAGCCGCTAACAACAGATCATCGTGGAAGAAGTTGTCTGTTTTTTCTGCTTTTAGGTCCACCCGCCAATTGAAACAATCGAGGGACTGATGATGATGATGATGATGATGATGATGATGATGATGATGATGATGTACTATTACCAGTTTCGAGATATCAAATTTATTTAGGTCAAGAATACACAGACTTCATCACTATGCATAAGATTAAACCTCCCCAAAAAGCAACCACCTACAACTGTACATATATCTATCTTTTTGAGTCCCGTGTAAACCAAAACTCTCTACCTTATCGCAACACATATAAAGCAAACCCATGTCTACACATTTCAATGCCGTGCAAACTAAATCTACGTCGACCTTTTTGTCATTCGTGCAAACTAAACCTGTCTACCTTTTTCAATTTCATACAAGCTAAACATATGTCGACCTTTTTGACTCTCATGAAAACTAAACTTATGCATACGTTTTTTACTCTAATGCAAATGAAACTTATGTCTACCTTTTACATTGTTTTACTAATCAAACTAATGCCTAGCCTTTGTACAAATCGGAGTTATGTCTACTTTTTTGACATTTTGCTAATCGAAACAATCATATGCATATCTATTGTACGACAATATTCAGCATTAAATTGCCCGGTAAAGGCTGATAAACCATTAAAAAATGATTGATATTTTTATTTTTCTATTTTTTCCTCAAACCCATTGTCGTAATTGTCGTACTTGTCCTTCCATTGCATAACACTTGATGCAAGAAAAAAGCAAGGTTCTTCACTGAACATATAATGTCAGTTGTTAAATAGACACGAATCTCCAATGACTTTGAATGAAAAGTAAACGTATTCATTTTACTTATTTATTTTAGTAATAATTACTTACATTCATTCATACACTGTGTGGCATGTATATGAGTGTGGGGGGGGGTTGATGTGTGAGTGTGCTTTGTTGTGACAAACTTTCTCGGCATTACTCAATCAGCAACCTTTTTCTGATTCCTTTCATCTCTCTCTCATTCTCACTCTCTTTCTCAATATATATATATATATATATATATAGAGAGAGAGAGAGAGTGAGAAAGGTAGGGAGAGAGAAAGGGAGAAAGAAAGGGAGAGACAGAGAGGAACAAGAATGAATAATTTAAAAATGTATATCAGAATATCAATAAGTAAATCAATCAATAACGGAAGGAAAGAATAATTATATTGTGACGCGTTTCATTCAAAATAAACGTCTTCAGGCAAGTAACGGGCGTATAGATGTAATCAATCTATTCAAAAAGAGGAAAATACAAGAAACTCTTGCTGCAGTTATCATCAAAATGTTCGCTGTATTTGGATTTGAAACTTAGCAGCTTATCAGCATTTTATTATTTTCATTTTTATTGTTTTTAATTAACCCACATTGTATTAGCCGTAAATTACCTGAGGAATAGGGATATGTATTGTGATCCTAGATCTAAATTTATTCTTGAAGATTTTGACGTTTGCCGTCTGGCCATGAGACCCGGCTTCGAATCACACTATGGTCAATTTGTCGGGGAGGTAACTTACTCATGAGATCGGCCTGCACCTTTGGAAATTGCGCAAAAACTATATCACGAGTTAACTCAAGTCTTATGCGGAAAATTGGGTAGACAGAGCTGTTCGGAAGCCGTCGATGGTAGTGCTAGCACAAAGTCAAAAGTCATCGTGGTCGAGGGTTTGAGCGTGCTGGCCTTGTTAAAAAAAAACTGATCACGCTAGATTATGCGCTCATTCCCGGAAACTCTAATTATGGTCTGCTCATGATAGTTTAAATTACGGGTGGCCTCTGCAATCGGAATTTGTAAACCACCCTGGCAGAGGGGTGTGCTCGGTAACGAGTACCCCGCCAGTATGTATGTGTGTATGTATGTATAACAGCGTGTGTGTTAATCAATAAATGCCTGTGCGTGTGTATGTCATTTCACAAAAAGGGATTCATTATTATTTAAGGTTTAGCGCAATCCGATATAGATTTTATATATTGATTATTCTGGAGCAGGATCAACTCGGAATATCATGTTGCGCCAATCAGATGAGTGAAAAAAAGACTTACGCGTTGATCTTGAAAGGGAGAGTTTGTAAACTTAGCGCCTTCGTTGATTCTCTGTCAGCGACGAGAAATATGCAATTATTACAGCCACGCAATAAAAAGTGGAGTCATTGAAACAAATAAGGTTATGTTGCAAATAAACTTATTTTTTTCCTCGAATGCCAACTGATTTGAAAATTGCGCTATCCAGATTTTTTTTTTTTTTTCACCCACTGAGTTACATTTATATATATATATATATATATATATATATATATATATATATATATATATATATATATATATACCTGTACTCGGGCGGTGTGAAAAAATATAATAATACAATTTGTAAATAAAAAAATAAACAAACCGATATCAGGAAAAAAAGTTTGTTTTTATGCTATTTTCTTATTTTTCCTGGTGGCCGTTTTTTCCAATAAAATGTCATTTGGGCCAACCCTCTTTCGCCAGAGTTATCCTGATGATTCGTTAGATGGAACCTAGGTAGATAGGTTCTGGCTCATTAGGTTATATATATATATATATATATATATATATATATATATATATATATATATATATATATATATATATATATATCGATAAACGTGCAATCAATTTACAAATTCATGAATTATTCATACAAAAAACAAATGCAAAGGTTAATGATTTAATTGGCGAGAAATCCATCGTCGTAAACAATTCAAATAATATACAAAAAACCCCTAACCTGTTATGAATGAAAAGATCCTTGTTTCTATAAATTTCTGCCGCATTAGTTCTTATTTTTACTACAAGCTTTCGTCTGTTCCTACAGACATCTTCAGGTATGGAATAGATGTTGTTCTTGTTTTTTTCTCTCAGTAATAAGAGGACACGAAAATATGTATTGTTTGTATCCGAAAATGCTATTGGAAATGAGTTATTGTTTTTGGAGCGTGCAGTAGCAACGCTGAGTTTGATTTATATTTGTACAAGAACGCACAACTGTAAAATAACTCATTTCCAAGGATCTTTTCATTCATAACAGGTTCGGGGGTTTTTGTATATTATTTGAATTGTTTGCGACGATGGATTTCTCGCCAATTAAATCATTAACCTTTTGCATTTGTTTTTTTGTATGAATAATTCATGAATATATATATATATATATATATATATATATATATATATATGAATGTCGCGACAGTTGTTTCATGCTGGACGCAATCGTCAGGCCGCATGATTGCGTCCAGCATGAAACAGCCTGTCACCTCTGAGTGTTGACTTCAATTTTCACTTTTATATTTATATATATACTTCTCTCTCTCTCTCTCTCTCTCTCTCTCTCTCTCTCTCTCTCTCTCTGATATTGAGCACTTTATCCCATAAATATAGCACACCTTAAAACTATATTTCTTCATATATATATATATATATATATATATATATATATATAAAGAGAGAGAGGAGAAAGGGAGAAAGAGAGACAGACAAACAGAGAGGAACAAGAATGAATAATATATATATATATATATATATATATATATATATTTCTCCTCCCGATGATAGCCATTTTGGTCGAAACTAGTCGAGGAATCTAAATGGAATAATAATAAAAAAAAAACGAACGAATATTAATCTACAACCCAGTGTGTCTAAAGATTTTTTTTTTTTTCTCATTGTTCAATATATATATATATATATATATATATATATATATATATATCAGGATCTCACTTGAGATACTATACAATTTTTGCTGTCGTTTCATCTTTATTGGCAAAATAAGGCATATTGTTAAGGTTGAGATAAGAGAAAAACGTTCTCGGCAGTGGGGGATTTATTTGGGAATTTAGAACCGGTGAAAAAGTAATAAATAAAATACATTTAATAGAGGTTATTGTGATGATTCGTAACGATGTGATAGTGAAAACCTGACAAACAAGACGAGATGAGGGCAAGGGAATCGTTGTAAGTGGGACTGTTTGCAAGAGGCACTTAAAGCTGTTTCTGTAAATTAATAGGCAAATGGTGGGTAAGACAGACAAATCCATTTGTTGACGGCTTAACGATTTTAAGACGTCGTTGTCCAGACTTCTTTCCAGTCCGATCGTGATGGAAGGGTTAATGTGGTTTACTTCTCGGGGTCATCTCCAAAAAGAGGTCATAGGCCTCCAGAGGATATGGTGATGAGTCCAGCTATTAGGTTCTCCGTGTGTTTCAATCGAACCTTTTTTTTTTTTTTTTTTTTTTTTTTTAGCCTATATAAATATAATTGAAAATGACATTTCAGGTTTGCTAGTGTCATTTGCTTTCGAAATTATTTATTAATTGTTAATTTCATTCACTGGTTAACCATAAGTGCTTTATACATATTGACCACCAATGTTCCGGCTATTCATCATCCGACACCTCTTTTAATCCGTACAAAGATGGACGAGCATCGCTCGTCTATAAACCTACATCCTTGTGCCATTCCAATTCTAGATGAAGATTCAGTCAAATTTCAAAATGAAGATTTCGAAGACATGCAAATGGTCAGGTTAACGAAAAAATTGTTATTACCAGTTTTACCCTGTGAAAATTCCACGGTTTTCCTCTTTGAATTTTCTGATAAATCTTCTTAATTCTTAAGTTAATGATTGAATAAGCTCATAGCAAGTTCTGCGACAATAAATTATCCGTAGAAGTCTCCCTAGGGTATCGTTAAATATTTGAGCTTAACAACTTTAACAAATTATTGCAATAACAATCCTAAATATGAATTCTGGTCGTTATTTTAAGAAGTGGGTACAAATGAAAAGATTTGAAATTGACAACTTTTTCCATTTCACTCAAACGGTCGTTAAATATTTCTATCATCTTTTCTTTCTTTCTTTCTTTCTTTCTTTCTTTCTTTATTTATTTATTTATTTATTTATTTATTTCATTCTTTCTTTCTTTCTTTCTTTCTTTCATTCTTTCTTTCTTTCTTTCTTTCTTTCTTTCATTCATTCATGTTCTCACTGAAACCAAGTAGGGTCTTTTTCCTTCTTTCCACGCGATCAAAACGGAATATTCCATTATTTAAGAGGTATTGGCAGAGCATAAAGGCCTCATGAACTAACGAAGGGGAGGACAAACACAATTATAATTTATTATTATTGTTTTGCTATTATATTTGCAGAGTACAAGCTGCCACAAATCTCAACCAAAGACTTCAAGAAACATGTTATTGTTTTTCTTTTGTATCAGAAGATGCGAAAAAGAAAAGATGCGATGTAATCAGAAAGGAAAAAAATATATAAATCTGATAAGGGCATGGAGAGAAATCTACTCAAAATGGGAGATGTACCCACAAGTATATTTTTTTATTTATTTTATTTTTTTTTTTCAATTCATATATTTTAGGGCTTCCGGGAATTTGATGCATTTTTTTTTTACTCTTTTTGATATAAATCCAAAACCCCCAATAACTACAGATAATGTTGTTGCAAAACAAAATGATGCTAAATTCTACTGATTTTTATCAGGACACCTTTGTGTTACTGAATTTCTCAAAATGATTATTATTGAATGAGAGAGAGCATCAAGTAAACAAAATGACACTGAGGTACACATATACGACGCAGCATAATAAATGTATACCAGGCACATGCAACACAGCCAAATGTGTGCAATATGGGTTTGATAATAGTAGTGCATAAGCTTGTACATGGGTCCCAGTTATAAATAATTTCGGATTAAATAAACCAGTCCTCTCAGACAGTCTCCGATTGAGTGTGTTCTCAAGTGTCTAGATATTAGTCTCATGTCACTTTAACTACCTCATCATTCAAATAGTTCGCCAGAAACCCCCACCCCGTCCCCTACATTCGCTCATGAACAGAGACAAAATGAGCGTTAGCCTCCAGGTAAACGCCAGGGAAATGACAAACAAATAGGTGGTAATGAACGGGATATTTACTCTGGATGACATTATTATTATTATTATTATTATTATTATTATTATTATTACTAATATTATTATTACTAATATTATTATTATTGCTGTTGTTGTTGTTGTTTTGTTATTGAGCGAAAGAGCAGCACCCCAATAAAGTGACGCTCGGGTGCATATACCGGGTGTAACAGCAAAATTGTTCAATTGTTAGATTAAGATTTGAACCGTTGTAACTTAGAAATGATTAAAGAGATCTTACTGGAATTCTTCGAGTTTTTATGACATTATTGGACTCTACTTTGAGCAATAGAATGTATAATTACTCTCCAACCTTAACAGAAGACTCGTGATGAAATCGATCATAAACGATAATAATTAATCATAACTAAGGATCGGAAGCTCATGAAGGATTGATATAAAGTTCAAATATATATATATATATATATATCATTCCAGGATCATGTTCCAAATTATTCAAGATGACCTTCAGCCTCGCTAACCTTTCAAATTTACTGTCCTGGAGTAACAAGCTGCCTCACAGGTTTCACGTACAATACCATTTTTAAGTCTATTTTCACTGCTCTGTTGGTAAATTAATCAAAGTAAACTGAATGATGTTGGCAACGTATAACTGAAACAGCTTCATCTTATTTATGTGCAGTGTCCTCTCAAGACATAGGCGATCATGTCTCTCCACAACTTCCTGCCCTTGTAGCTCTTAATGAATTTTGTATTTCTATTATTTCCCCTAAACCCTATTCCGCAATCCATTTAATCATGATCATCAAGTATGTTATGCGTCTTCCCCCTGTCTATCTTGCCTTAAATCTGTCCTGTGAGTATCAGATTCTCCTAGCCCTCCTTCCTCATTATGTCCCCTAGAAACCTCAACTGCCCTTTCCTGATGTTAAGTATAAGTGTCCTTTTTGTTTGCATTTTTCTCCAAAACTTCGTCGTTACTCAAGTTCGGTTCATGTATCCTCAGCATCCTTCTGTAGAACCACATTTCTGTTGCTTCAAGTCTCTCCTTCGTCTACAAAAGGCAATTATCACCAAAATACGGCTCTCAGATTCTTTAGATATTATTCTAATAGACAATTTTTGATGCATCGTTAAAAAATTTTGGTAATCATTTTTTGCTATGTACCGTGTCCCCTCAGGCGATCATGGCTCTCCTCAACTTCCTGTTTCTTGTAACTCTTAATAAATCTTGTCTTTCTGTTATTTCTCCTAAACCTTATTCCGCCATCCATTTAATCAAGCTCATCAAGTATGTTATGCGTTGTTTTCCTCTGTCTTTCTTGCCTTCTTTTTCTTTTTTTGTTATGCTATTTTTATACACTGATGTTTATCCTGTACAAGGCCCAAGAGCCATTCGAGGTGAAAGGTATGCTTCATGGCAGTGGTACTCAAAATGTTTTCCCAATGCACCCTTTTCACTGTATATCAGAATGTCATTCCACCAGCCTTTCCAAGATTGTCCGACTCAAAAGGCGCATTCCAAATAATATGCATATATTATTGAAAATCTCCATTCTTTTTCATATTAGTACAAACACATTTACGCGGATTATTTTTGTAGAGGATTTTTTTACATTTATGATTGTCTTCAAATTCTTTAAATTTAATAGAAGAAAAAGTAAAAGATTTTCACCCCTCCCCACTAAAACAATGAAATTTCTCCCTCGCTAAGAAGCCCTGATTTATGGGCATATGTGGGGAAGATAATAATTATCCCTACACTTCAATACCCATTAACCTATTTATTATCATTTTTATATTTTTCGTAATTGAAATAATAGTGAGTTGGTCGATAAAATGTTGCCGGTTTTACGATGACTGTTCAGGCCCCCTGTTTAGAGAAATGTTCGATGTTGTTTGAGAAGAACATTAAGAAAGTTTTCTTTCCAGGAGGTCTTATTTTACGAATAGCCTATTTTGACAGATCCCGGTAAAACAGACACCGGGGATATTTTGATGGTAAATATAAATAGTGTTTTAGAACTAAGCATCTATATACATAAAGTTGTAGACTCTGTCTGTATGTTTGTTTGTTATCGAACTCCTCCCAGGGTTTTGGAGATGGACCCCCACATAACTATATCTATTCTAAAAGTACATTATCCAGGGTACATGAATAAGTTTCATTTAGATCAAACCCCCAACTGAAAATTTATTCCCTTTAATTTAAATTAAATTTAAATTTAAACAAGGGGATGACTCCTAGGGTACTTGGATAAGTATATTTCATTTTGATCAAAGGGGGTCCCCGGGGGCTGGGGTACACAAACCCCAACTGAAAACGTTTTCCCTTTGATTTAAATTAAATTTAAATTTGACTAAGGGAATAACTCCTATCCAAAATATAGAAGGAGAAAGGCAGAAGATAGAGGTCACATTGACAAGATCAAAATGGGACAATATAGACGTCAAGTTGCTTTACAATACATATTTGTTGAGATGTTGAAATCTGCTCATCAATTCATTCAATCGAGTATTGCATCAAATACATGTTAAAGGGGTCATATCAAGCAGATTTTAGACACACACACACACACACACACACACACTGAAACATTTTTCTTTTTGATTTAAAATAAATTTAAATTTGACTAATGGAATAACTCCTATCCAAAATATAGAAGGAGAAAGCTAGAAGATGGAGGTCACATCAGCAAGATCATTGTGTAATATTGAAATGCATCATTTTTTCCGCAAATTATAACAATGATTTAAAAATCAATCATCATTTTCTCACAAAATAAAATGTGTGGCACGCAGTAAAGCGCGGGTAATTCGGCTAGTATATTATATTTCAAATCGTCAGCGCAATGATTGTGTAAGCTGTGTAGGCAGGACTTGAACAACATAGACTCTGTGATTGTTGTCTTTAGTGGGTACACTTGAATTATATTGACAGGAGAACCATGGCCAAGGGCAAGTTTTAGATTTGCAGAGACTGTTATGCCCGAAGTGCTTAAAATACGTTATGCCTGAAGTGCTTAAAAAGACTTCTATATTTTCAGTTGTCTTAACAATTGATGGTGAAAATAAATAAACTTTTGTATTAAATCTGGGTGTAGTTATTTTTAACATACCTGGCTTCATAATATTAAAATTATCTACCGGCAAAATAGCCTAGGCGTCAATTTTACCGAGACCGGTAAAAATTTTACTGAGACCTGTAAAATAAGCTTAAAAGCCTGTTTGTCTATTTTACCGGGGCCTGCAAAATAGCCTCTTCTATTATTTTAAGATCTGTTTTAAGGAAGATTTACGCTTTCTCGGGTGAATATTTATTTTTCAATGCTTTTACTTTCATCTTTTTGTTTTGCTGTTTTTTCGATTACGTTTTTTGGTGTGATTTTTTTAAAACCTGTTATAAAAAGAAACAAAATTATAAGATGAAAGCGGAAAAAATCATCAAAATTTAAGAATGATAATGTTTCATTTAAGAAGTACTAGATTAGCAACGATTTCTCAGCAATTTACAGTTGAACTGATTACATGTAACCGTAAGTTCTATGCTAATAGTTTCTTCTCTCGCGCTTCTCGCTTGTGGAACTTCCTTCCGGCATCTTGATTCCCAGCCAATTTTAAGCTTCAAAAATTTTAATGCAAGGTCAATCGTTATAGTACTGTCTTTCCCCTCCTTTCCACGCGATCAAAGCAGAATAAATCATTATTTATGAGGTACTGGCAGGGCGTAACGATCGTGCGATCTAACGAAGAGAGGGACAAACACTAGTGTAATATAATATTCGGAATAAAAAGTAGATTTTTCACTGGACAGTTTAAACTGAGGCTTAATTAGGTATACAAATGCTGAAAGTTAATTATAAAGTCTCCTGAAGTATATTTTATCAGCATTATTTTGTAAAATTAGAAAAGATATATTTCAAAGTCGGCGAACAATATTTGATCACATTTTTTTTGAATATATTAGAAGGCAAATCACATTAACGACTGTCTGGGTCCTTCTCATTCTTATTATTTGTAATTTATTACTAAACCTTAGGACATCTGTCAAAGTTATCCATTAGGAAGACATTTCGCATCTATGATTATTTTAATGTTGGGTTTATTGCCAATTCGTGTTGTATAAATTGATTTTTGACAAGAAAAAATATTACTTTTCACCCCAAACCTTATTAATATATATTCACCTATCATAACGTTTTACATACACATTATATGTACGTGTATAAAGTAATATATCTATACATACATTGTACATTTCGTTGATGGAACGTTGAAACTGGTTGTGTTTTCTTCTCATTATCCTTATAAAAGGGGAGTATTTCAGGTTATTATACTTTATTCATTTGAAAAGTCATGAAATGTCTATTCTGACTAGTTTTACAAACCGACAATATATATATATATATATATATATATATATATATATATATATATACAGTGCCGTTTGTGAACCCCATACATGGCCAGACATTGTTATTGTGAATAAATTTAAAATAAACCTATTAAATATGCATCCAAACATCAATTTGTAAATTAAACTTTCTAAATAATGAACGCAAACAAAAAAAGGATATATTTTAATTATTTATTTAAAAAAGGGATTTATTTGACCAAAACATTTTACACGTGCAAAAGTATGTTAAACCTTTTAGTTCGGATTTTGTGTTGTCTCTTTTTGCACTGGTTACTCTAACCAAACGTCTTCTGTAACAATTGACTAGTCTCTTAAATCTGCTGTTGAGAATTTTTGCTCTCCCCTACTTGCCAGTTTGTAGAGGTTGTAGATATATCTAGCATGAACCGCCAGATTTGTCGCATTTCTTGTGTTTTATTGTTGTGTTAGTGATATGTGATTTAATTGAACTATTAGCAGATAAATGACACGTTAATACGCGTGATAATGTAATGGTTGTGTAACCAATGTTTTTGTCGTAGTGTAATATACAACTACTTATTATGTTTCTTATCATTTTTTCGTCTATATTGTGGTTACTGTGTTGTTGATTTCTACAGAATAGTTTAACAGTGACTTTACCTCATGGTATAATTCTGCTTGTTCCTTAGTTAACCACAACATTTCAATTGGATTGGAATCGGGACGTTGACCGGGCCAATTCAGAGTACGAATCCTGTTTCTTTTAAATAAATCCTTCGGGGTTTTGCTGGTATGATTAGGGTCATTTCCTTGTTGCTGAACCAATTTTCATTCAAGCTTCAAGACCCAGAATTTGTTTATAGGACTGAGAATTCACCTTTCCTTAAATAATAAGTCGCCCAGAAGCAGAAAAGCAATCCCAGATCTTAATATTTCCACGACCATACTTCACTGTTGGAATGAGGCTCTTTGCTTGCTATGCAATGTTGGCTTTGCTCCAAACATGGTATTTTTTAATAGTGACCAAGCAATTCTGTTTCACATATCTGTCTAGAGTATGCACTCCTAGAAGGCCCCAAAATGTCCACTGGCAAAAGTGTTTAAACGGGCAGCTTTGTTCTTCGTTGGGAGCAGAGTCTTCCTTCTAACAACCCTCCAATGAATGCCATGTCCATTCAATTTTCGTCTGATCGTAGACACGTATACATTTAATTCTATATGCTACTAGAGGTCTCCAACTTTGATATGTGTTGGCCATTATCTGATTTTTTTTTCTCGTGTTTTTTTTTGAGGGGGGAGATAGCTTTGATGGGCGTCCACTTCTAGGCAGAGTTGTGGTCGTGTTGAATGTCCTCCGTTTGTAAATTGTCTTACACTTGATGGATGGCGCTGCAATCTTTTTTTTATATAGTCTTATAGCTTTCCCCAAACAGGTAAAAATTCAGTACCTTTTTTCTTGTGTCCTATTCCTCTCGACATTGTTGATCTCTGAGGCTATACCATACCATTACAGTAGCTTAGCTGGTTTCACCTCTCTTTTAATCTCTGTTGCCCAATCAATTTACTAATGATATCTCATTTGATTGGCCAACGTAAATTGAAAATTTAAGCCCATTTAAATGAGTTTCAGCTAAATTTATTACCTATATGAATACAGTACAGAGGGGGTGCATATATTGTACACGTGTCAGATTTTCAGTTTAGGCAAAATAAATCACATTTTTGGAATAAATAAGTAAAATTCAAACTTTTTTATTTGTATTTATTATTTGGAAAGTTTACTTTACAAATATATATATATGCGTGTGTCTGTGTGAAACAAGTAGAAATTAAAAAAAACGTATTTATCAGCACAAAAGAGACCTCACAAAAAACAACTTAGCTAATGCACTAGTCATACATAAAAATAAATTCAACAACAATTTTGATTTTAAAAAAACTACACTCATGAAAAAAGAAAATAACTTACTCAGAAGGAAAATCCCAGAGAGTGCCTCCAGTGAATATTACCCAAATATTAATCTACGCTCAGGCTTTTTCGTTATTTCACCTTTCTTAACAGAATTGCTACTCTCCGAAATAAACGTACACAACAATATCGTGAAATCAAAAGAAAATGGTTGAATCCGTCAAGGCAGCAATAATAACAATATCTCCACACGTGACAGTAATTGACGTAATTTTCAGTTAAAAGTATGAAAATAGCGTTCTCTAAATTATTCCAGTTGCTAAGGACATTTTGTTTTGTTATTATTAGTTACTTTGTTTAAATAAATTCACTTCGTTTTTTGTCTTGAGGAAGTCAACATTTGATGAAACGCGTCGGCAACTACTACAGTTTTCATATTGTCATTTATATTTATAAATATATATGTGTGTGTGTTTGCGCGAGTGTGTGTGTGTGTGTGTGTGTGTGTGTGTGTGTGTGTGTGTGAACATTGAAGTCAAGACTCAGAGGCGAGTTTCAAGCCAAAACGCAATCATCAGGTGGCCTGATGATTGCGATTAGCATCCGAGTGTTGACTTTAATGATCACTTTTTATTTACATACGCTCTATCTCTGATATTGAGCACATTATTCCATAAATATAGTATACCTTAAAACTATATTTTTCACACACACACACACACACATATATATATATATATATATATATATATATATATATATATATATATATATATATATTTATAGAAAAAAAGAATATTGAACTGTTATGTGATATCTATCCTTCTCTATGGCACTGAATGCTGGACAATCTCCTCAAAGACGAAGAAGAGGCTCGAAGCAACAGAAATGTGGTCCTGCAGAAGGATGCTGAGGATACCATGGACCGAACATGTGAGGAGATTTTAAAGAAAATGGAAATAAAAAGGAGACTTATACTTAACCTCAGGAAGAGACAGTTGAGATTTCTATAGCACATAATGAGGAGAGAGGGCTTGGAAAATCTGATGCTCACATGACAGATTGAAGGCAAGGGGAACAGAGAAAAACAGCGCATGGCGGAGCAGGGTTTAGGAGAAATAACGGAAATACAAAATTTTATCAAGTGCTACAAAGAACAGGAAATTGTGGAGAGCTATGATTGCCTACATCCTGAGGGCACATAAAGAAGAAACGTTTTCACATACTGATATATTTTTCTAAATAAATAAAAGTGGTGGAAAGAGGTGTATTTAATTATTCTGACCGGTGTCAAGGCTAGCCCTAAACAAGGAATCGGCCGTTTAAGCCTAAAATTATTTTCTTCACTTTCATAAAATTCCATTTCTTTTTCTCGCTACCTTTTCTCATACAATTTCGCTGAGGAAAAGTTCTGAAGATTTGGAAAACTGGATTTAGAAGATTTCTATCGGAAAATATCCAAACATCTTCTCTGTATGTCTGTATTCTCGATTATCCTCGATTATTTCCGATTATTACATATGCAAAAACGAAATAACGTCCATTTTGACTCCAAACTTATGTTCCCCTGTGAGACTCAGCCTCCCTTCTGTAGTGCCAAGGATTGATAAGCTTGGAACAGATAGTGTCAATTTTATCTTTTTACTTAATAAACCTGAACTGAAAAAAAAACATTATCAGTAAATATATAAATAAAAATGTCTTCCATCCTTAAGAGTTGAAAAATACCGCATGAGACAGGGTTTAACGATGAAAAAAAACTGTGTAAAACATTATTGGACGCAGTTGATATGAATGTGGCTTTCTTAATCTATATCATCTTGTCATCAGTTTAAAATAACGCCTTCATTTTTTGAATGTATCTAAAATATAATTGGTAAACTTTAATTTTGGAAAGTTAAAATTATATCATCTATAAAAAAAAAATAATATGGACTTCAAACAAAATGGACAAAATATTAGGGAAAAAATGATAGCGAAAATTTAATCCCCAATCCTTCTGGCATCAGTCGAAACTACTACAATCTTTTTTAAAATATATATAAATTATAATTAAAAACTATAATTTTGGAAAGTGAAAACATGCTTGCAAATCTCCAGATTTTCATTTGAAATCAGGAAAGGACGGACTAGAAGCAAATTTTCACAATATTTAGGGAACGAAAGAAGGAATCAGCTTAAACTGACGGCAGGAAGATATGGGTTTATCCTAATGTCCTGAAGATAATGTAAATAAACACGAAAACATTAGAATAATTAACCACATTCTGTATTTGTTAATTAAATACAGATTATGTAAAAGCACGTTTTTCTTTCCGAAATTATTTATACACTTAGATAGATAGATAGATAGATAGATAGATAGATAGATAGATAGATAGATAGATAGATAGATTTCAGCTTCTTTGTGTCAGTGCCATTTTTATATGCTTAAAATATATTTACTCCGACACTCAAACTCTTTGGCTTTAAAGATGTAAAAATTGCATCATTTCTTTTTATAAGTAAAAAATGACTATTGCCTCTTTTCGGGTTATTTGTTACAAAACGGAGGAAAGTACAATTATGCATCAATTCTGTCAAAACAGATTTTGACGTCCCTATTGCAATGTTTCGATCGCTATATTCTTCAGGCTTCCTCAAGTGTTAACCGCATTCAGTAAACATCTGAGAGTATCATCAGATTAACGAAACCTAGAGACATGTGAAGACGCTTTCAGGATTTAACGGTTGTGTGTGTGTGTGTGTGTGTGTGTGTGTGTGTGTGTGTGTGTGTGTGTGTGGTCCAAATTAACTATTCAAATACATCATCTAAGATGTTCAAACAAAAAGAATGACGAATAACAAAATATGAGAAAGCAAACTGATATTACAAACAAAAATCCGCATCTTGATTATTACGGATGTTGTTATGTTGTCACGACGTTCTTCTGGCCATCGTCAGATTTGGTTGATATGAGACATTTGATGATTATTGTGTTCTTTTGCCTCTATGACACCAGTTCTTGTTCGTTTCTACTCACAGTATATTATTTCACTAACTGACCGTGGGATTGAACTCACGAAGTCTTCTGAAGTGACTGCTCCCAAGTGTTTCAGATAACAGATTATGTTATATAATATGACGTATTCGATTTCTTCGAACTATTGATCGGATATTGATTATTATAGACGTGAAGTTTCAATTAAGTAAGGATGGAATGATTAAACATTCCGCGCCGATCCCCAAATGTCCTCAATGGATACGACTAAAAAAACTGCAGAATAATCACAAAAGAATAAATGAAAATTTAAAAAATTCCTCTAGTGGATGACTTTTTAATGCCATGTTCCTTCACAATGTAGACGATCACGTCTCTTTATAGAATCATTTTCTTTATTATTGAGGAATTACCATGTCCTGAGGAATGTACAGTGGAACCTTTTTCTCTTGCCTTTTTCATGGTTTGGAATTCGAAATATTCCTTCTCTTAGAATGGTTGTCAATCAACGCTAGAGAGTCAATCTAATCTTCTATTTAACCCGCAGCTGGGGAAGGTGAAAGAAAAAAAAAACAATGTTTTTCCCAAGAATATGTTCCCGAACGGGATACGCAACAGACTAAACCGGAATTTGAACATGCCTCGCCGATTCCACTTTCGGTAACCCACGTAGTATCAGCACATCCCACGGGGTACGTTGCTAAAAAAAAAGTGAATAAATAAATATTAAACAAACATAATTGTTTCTTTTTTCTCAAATTTCATTTCGATTTTGATGGTTATTATTTGGCGATTTCTGTTTCTATTCTTGGATTCAACAAATTCGAATCCGCATAAAAGGATTAGAAAAGTTGAGAGAAGTTGATTTTAACTAAGAAGGGAGAGTGAGACGGCGGCGGCGACGACGGCAGCAGTGGCGGCGGCGGCGGTAGAAGATTTCGGCCCTGCCTCACCTAGAATCTAAATTAAGAGAGTGAAGCCGAAAAAAAAAAGATGATAATCTACGTATTTTGCTGGTCTCTGCTTGTCAGATTTTGGCTTCTCTTTGTACGGTCGCACATAGTAGCAGTATTCATTAGAGAAGCGGGTTTCTTGCCTTCAACATTGGAATCTGAATTCCTTTATGGTAGACGCGCGACATTCCTGGTCTGAAATTGCGTAAACATTAGCCTGAAGATAGAACTCAAGGAGAGAGAGAAAGATAGATAGATAGAGAGAGAGAGGGAGAGAGAGAGAGAGTGTGTGTGTGTGTGTGTGTGTGTGTGTGTGTGTGTGTGTGTGTGTGTGTGTGTGTGTGTGTGTGTGTGTCCTCGTCGGAAGGATCAGAATCTGCCTGCTACTGCGGGCAAAAGAAGAAAGTAGGCAAGGAAAAGTGTAGAGGAGAAAAATGAGAAAGATAGAATAAAGTGTATATGGGTGGAGATAAGAAGTGGGGGACGAAGAAAAAGTAAGGGATATATGAAGCATGTAAAGAGGAGGAGGAGCAGCAGCAGCAGCAGCAGAAGAAGAAGAAGAAGAAGAAGGGTAAATAATGTGTACAAAAATAGATAAGGAAGGAAGAAGCGAGGAAACGACAAAAAGAAAAATGAAAAAATAAGATTAATTTGCAAGCTGAAGAGAATAACAAAAAAAGATAATATAAGGAGAGAAGATAACAGAAGCACTTCCATTTGTCTAATGATATATATATATATATATATATATATATATATATATATATATATATATATATGCGTGTGTGTGTGCATGTTTGTGTTGACAATCAGACCAATATATATAGAATATATTTAGTCAGCGAGAATAAGTCAAAATTTAAATACATAAGTCTCTTTGATTGACTTGAATAACACTTGTTAGAGTTAGAAAAATCGACATATATATATATATATATATATATATATATATATATATATATATAATAAAACTGGGGTCACCACAAAACGGCGATAGTCTGTTTCATGCCCAAAAACAATCTCTAGGCTATATGTGTTGTATTTTGACTCGATTATTTATATATGCTTGTCATATGGTACATTATGGGTGGTAAGGTCTGTTGTATTATCCTAACGGTTAGGCGATAACAACTATTTCAAATTATTCTAAATTTATTTTTATAATAATTCTTTAAAGGATTATTTTTAAAATAAATAGACATGTTTAGTTTATATCATTCAAGGAAACATGCTTGAATGAAGATATGCTACCGAAAAATGTGTGTGTGTGCGCGCGCGCTCGTGTGTGTGTATGTGTGTGTGTGTGTGTGTGTGTGTGTGTGTGTGTGTGTGTGTGTGTGTGTGTGTGTGTGTGTGAAAGTCAGGCATCAGGACATTTTATCATTATTATTATTATTATTGTCGTTGTTGTTGTTGTTTTTGCTGTTATTGTTTTTATTGTTTATATTTATTATTATTATTATTGTATAAGTACGACGCCTGAGAAAGTTATTAACTGAATTTTTACCTGAAATTTTCATAGTATAAAAGTTCGATGTGATTTTTTACTGAATTAACATTTTTATATTCTTTTTATTATTATTATTTCCTTGGATTTCTGTTGGATTTTTATTATTATTATTATTATTATTATTATTATTATTATTATTATCATAGTCGAAAAGTCATTGAAGAGTAACTTCTTTGTTAACACCAGCATGATGTTGTCAAACACCTTGTCGTTTTGAAAGTAAAAATTTCCCACGATATTTCATAAACTCTTACCCTGAAAATACTTTTAACCGTTCATTCATTCTCTTTTGTGTGGTTGTCTTGGACAAATATTTAACTCTTTCTTAAAGGATCCATTCTTTTTTTAAATACACAAACACGCACACAAACCTTCACTTATCTACACGTCTTCACACCTACACACAAACCAATTGCTACACGCGATTACATACGCAAACAGCGGTTCATGTACACACAACGCGCAGATAAACACAAATACGACAAGATACACACAGCGTAAACTCAAGCAAAATGTATATATACACACGCATATATAAATTGGTACAAGCTAGCTTTCAGCAAAGAATGCAAATATAAAAATGAAAATAAATAAATTCACATTTGAGCCCTGTCAGAGAGTTATGGTTAACAACTTTATAGTGTAGTCAATACCTATGATGATCCCGACTGTTGTGGTGTGGAGGTTGACCAACCCGATCCCGTTTATACGGGTTCTACGGGCATTTTGTGGTCGATCCTACGGGCTCGGAAGACCCACGTTAAACCCGGACTTGTGCCACATCTACCATCTTAGCTAGTAAATACCGACTGTTGTGGTGTGGTAAATTTAGTAAATATCTATCTTGTTTCCAAGCACATCCGTCTGCTAGGGCAGCTAGCTAGTCCCCATTGCAGACACCTGCTCAGGCATATTTGTATTTGTTCAACATCCACAGAGCCCACCTGTGGTTTATATCGCAAATATGCTGAGCGGACCTTAGTTACAGTTTCTGAGAGAAAGCGGATAATATGGCGTGACCAGCCAGCTCGCTCAAATCCTCGGTCACGATGACTTATGACTTCGTGCTAGCACAACTTCCGAAAAGTTTTGGCTGCCCAATTTCACTCGCAAGGTTTGGATCAATGCAACGTGTGGTTCTTTAAGCACTTTTTAAATGTGCCGCATGTTTGGATCATTTTCCCAGACCGGAAACATCGAGAAGTTACCTTCCTGATAAATAAAGCATGGTGTGATTCGAACCCGGAACCCATGTTCGGAGAGCGTAGACTCCTACATTTGATATCGGCCATTGAGAAATGTCTAACAAGTTTATAGTGAGGTCTATCCTCATGCTTTGCTGTGTAAACTTAATATCTGTATACCTACATAAATCTGTACATATATGACTGATAATCATTTAGGAAAATATATGCAACATATGGTGCTGAAAAATTCTCGGCCTGATCGATTTCCTGAAATCTGACAATGTAAAATTATTTTAGGGAATCTCTTTTTAACTATAGTAAGAAGATTTCAGCACTCACGCATATATACAAGATGTCCTACTTTTGTGGTCTCGTTAGCTAAGATTAGTAAAGATTTACTTACCTACATATTTCTAAAGAAGTAATGACTTTTTAATTTATTAATCCGACAATTTTTTATCACTTAAACGTTATTTTTAATGGATGCCAATATTTGAGTAGACGCTCCGTTTTTATTTTTAAACAATTATCATCTACCGGCCTAAATATTCAAGAAATCTTATTAAAGAAAAATATACGCCCTCGGGCAGGATTTGATTTTGCTTTCCCTTCGGTTTCGCTTAAAGGCATGATTTAGTCATGCTTGATCGACAATATCCTTCGTGGCTGAGTTCGTATAAGCATGTCGAATCTAACGGCGGTTTCTCCTACTAAGGAGTATCTACTCAACTATGAGTATCCACTAAAAATAACGTTTAAGTGATAAATACCTACATATATGAAGATCGTTTTTCGCCAAAGAAAAACATATCTAGGGTACTTAATAATGATCGAACTCTCTCAGGCAATAACTGCGTGCAAACTAACTTACTAACTGTTGTCCTAAGTCTAGTAGATATTTTTTCAATTTAGTTTAGGACGACACAAAGCCATGAGTGTAAATTGTTTCTTATCGAACTGATTTATTATAGCAATGGCCTGTGATACTTACTTACTAACCATTGCTCCATTATGATGCATATCACGTATTTAGTAAAATTACCCCACGGTTAGGTGTCTATAAACGGATTTATTTGTCTTTGCTGATATTTACAAAAGATAGTTTATTACAAAGTCAAACAGGCATTTTGCAGGTTACTTAAAGTAATAAAATAATTCTAAATTATCAGAATTTTTTTTTCTTTGGAAATAATAATAGTTTAGTGACAAAAGTCTTCACCACGTTGACACGCTTCGTCCTTTTTTTCACATTTATATATATATATATATATATATATATATATATATATATATATATATATATATATATATATATATATATAATATCAGTGGTCTCTCTCTCTCTCTCTCTCTCTATATATATATATATAGTCAAACCTAGTGAGTCAGACAAACCTACCCAGGTTTCACCTAAGCGCATAGTCAGGGAAAGTACTATATAGTACTTAAGTATTGAGCACTTTTGTCTCCTCAATCTCCATTTTTTTTTTTTTTTGCACCTTAGTGGTTATTTATACTTATTATTAAAGTAAATGGCTCCCAATTGTCTTTATCCAGACTGTTCAGTACTCTGGATAAAACTGGACGAAAGGAGTTGTTATTTTGGGGGTGTTTCAGCTTATATTTTCCCCAACATTAAACCTGCAATTGTCAACTAGCTATCAGTAGTTATCCACCCCGGGGATTTCAGTCAATACGTTGGCTATCAAAATTTTTATGTTTTTCGTTCGCCCGGCTGACTATTTAAAACCGCCACCTGAGAACAGTGTACAAAATAAGCACATGAAACTGAAACCATTGGAGTCACCTTATATATATATATATATATATATATATAAAGAACAAATAGGAAACGTACATCAATCTAACATGTTTAACTTTTATTGAAGCTTCGTCAGAAATTGAGAGAAAACAGACAATTATTATAGAATTTTAGTATTTTCAATTTTGTTTGGGTCGATTCTCATTCGTCAGTCATGTAACACGTGCATTAAAACCGTAGTAATTTGATATGTATGTAAGTTTGTAAAAATCATAGTATGTCAAAAACGAAACTTATCCACTCAGTAGGTCTCTGTGCCTTGTACTTAACAAGATACGGTAATAAATGGAAACATTGGCTCAGAGATACACTTGACTCAAACCTACAAAAATCACAACTAACAACTATTAATTAACCAGTGCGTGAGGGTGAAGCGTGATATTGGTTACGGAGCAGGAATTGATTTGATAAGAGCTGTTCACAATTTCGCATAAATCAGATTCAGTGTTCCTTAAAAATGATTTGTTATACACTTGATTGCGAGTGATCGCTCGTGATAGATAGATAGATAGATAGATAGATAGATAGATAGATAGATAGATAGATAGATAGATAGATCAGAATATTAAAAACCGCGCAGTTGTTTCTAAATCTTGTAAATCCTTATTAACATTCTTGTCGGTTAAATGCATTCTAAAAATTAAAATATATTCGACTAACCGCGTTAAAAATGTCGTTTTAACCTCAATTTAAAAGCAAAAGATATTCGTTCAAGAAAATGAACAGAATTAGAAACAGAGGCAAAGTGTGAAATGTTTACATGAACCTTTTGACTCTTTTCCCACTCGACTTATTCCCGTTTATTCAGCCATGCAAATGCTGGATCTTTCTTTAGTTCCCTCCAATACAAATCCTCTCCCCCTTTATTTTTATTTTTTTTTTAATTTCCGAACGTCCATTTTCTCAATCCTCGGCTACAGTGACCCTAGGCTAAATATCTACTTTATTTACGGTCTCCTTTTCGTAAACTCTTCACACAACGGGTTAATGCAAACACTCATTTATAGAGCAACACACTCAGAAAATATGTACATAGGACCACCCACGTCGACGATGGTCCACAACGAGGTCTTACCGGATATTAGTCTTAAGAGAAACTTACCACTAAGTTAAGTCTGTCATAAGGCCATCGAGAATTGAGATCACATTTCAATGACAAATAAAATAAAAACTCTGATACTATACAGTGGGAAGGAGTAAGTTAACATCTTGGGAACCACCAGTTGTGTCTCAGATCTTTATGGAATTTTAAGCAGCACCTCCAATCCTTTTAATTCCATAGATTGTCGCAGATGTGAAGCTACATATTGGAAAATTAAAATCTGGTTCGTGTCATAACAAACGGCGGAAAATATGACATAAAAATTCGAAGACGCAGAGGAATAGCGAATGATGCCTTTCAGAAACTAAGAAGAGTATTAAGATATGAGAAAATGACGTTCGGAACAAATAAATTGCTGAACTTCTATGTCGCATTTACTCATCTATTCGGGGAAATACCTTAACAAGAGACTTGGAGCAATAGAAATGCGATTATAACGAGAGATTCTGAGAATACCATGGACTTAGCATTTGAACAACGAAGAAGTTTTATTTATTATTTCATGTCACTATCGACTATTTTTCCAAAATCCATTCTTTATGCTCTTTGGCAATTTGAATGTTTCCGTTTTTTGAGTCACATATCTCATGATTGCTAATTCTTTTAGGCAATTTCTTTTAATGTTGATTACCCTTATTTTCAAACACATCATTTCTTATATTCACAACAATCATTTTCATTGAAGATTATTCAATGTAGCTACATGATGGCTTTCCATAGTTGCCCACATCTAGACCTATCCATAGAGCCACCAGTTATGACCTTGTGTCACATCTCGTCAACGAGAGTGGGAGCACAGTTAAATAACTAGCCACCAATTATATCTCAGATAATGAGATATTTCGCAACATTTTATTATAATACTTTAAATATCTTGAGTGTTTGTGGGTTTACTGATTTGAGTGTCAGTTTCAAGCCCTTGCTACAATCTCTCTATGGTGTTTTGATCTACTTAATTTGGCTTTCTACTCGCAGAACTTCAATATTATTAACTTCTTTTAATAATCTGACTACTTTGAAAATGTGTTTCTCTATCAACCAATGAGATTCTATTTTGTGGAATTATAGCACCCCCCGCTTTATTCAGCACGTTTCCAGACATACAATCCTACGCTTTAACATTCCCTTCTCAATGTTTAACTGTTCCTTTAATAAGGCGTGTATAGTATTCTTCACTTACGGCCAAAGTGATCCAATATCTATTTTATTTAAACACGTTAACTCCAATAAGACGGTGATTCCCCAGCTGTTATACCAGTCGCGTCATTTTTCTTATTATCGTTTGAATGTCTTCAGTTTAAGTTTCGACACTTTACCACAATTTCTCGATGTGGTTATAATCTAATTCCGACTGTAACCACAGGACTCAATATCGCTTTCTTCTATTGAAGAATCAGATTAGTTTGAACCAGCCCATCAGATGTTTTTGTACTGAATTAGACCCTAATTAATTCAATACATTTTCATACATACAATCCTACACTATAACACTCCTTCTGTTTAACTGTTTCTTTAATGTAAGTCACAGTGACTCGAGGCCAAATATCTAACTCTTCACACAACGGGCCTATGCAAACACACTTAGGTGATATATATATACACACAGTCACTCACATTGATTAAGTATGTCATAAGGCCATACAGCATTGAGATCAGGTTTCAATGAATTACAAGATTAGCTTACCATGATTCATATTCAAAAAACTCCGACATTTCTAGATATTTTTACGTTATAAATGGAGATAAATTCGTTCTAAAGTCTGTGACACTAATCTTTGTTGTCGAATTCATCATAAATAGCTTTGGAGAAGTTTCATATAAATTCTTAAAGGTTTCGATTTAAACAAGGTCATCATCAAAATGTGCATGCAAAGACTTACACTTAACAAAACTGATAGCAAGAATACCGATTTCCGTTCATCTTAATGTGTATATGTGTACCTACTAAGCACCAAATGAGAGATGAACACCTGGATTATCACCAAATCTCCGATTCCTAATACAGTAAGCGAAAAAGCTTAAAGTGTTGCTTTTCCACGTACGTCCTGCCAAAAATGGCATCGTTGACTTGATGTTTCCCATATTTTTTATAAAATCTACACTTTTATTGATACTTGTGAAGATTAACTTCGTATATTACATACATGATAACAACCGGATCAAATTAACTACACTAGAAAATCGGTCCGCGGAGTTTACTACTATGCTAGGGTAGGCTCCCACTAATCTGCAGCAAGGCTTTCAAATATCTACTATTTAGGTTCTTTACTTAGTACAGTATCCAATGAGTAGTGTCGAACTGACAAGAGTACTAAGGAGACTCAATTATAATTTTTCCACTTTGAGGTTCCCTGATGTTAACTAAAATTAACTTAGAGCAACAGAAGATCAGTACAGGATTTAGATAGATAGATAGATAGATAGATAGATAGATAGATAGATAGATAGATAGATAGATAGATAAACATGCTTAGATAGATAGATAGATAGATAGATAGATAGATAGATAGATAGATAGATAAACATGCTTAGATAGATAGATAGATAGATAGATAGATAGATAGATAGATAGAGTGATCGATTGGTACAAGGTCAGTACCGAATTTAAACTTTGTGAGACCTGTTGACAGAAGTCGGACATCAAATACTAAGAGAGGTAGTGAAGAGAGACTGGATTACACAAAACAACAAAACAAAAGACTAAATGTTGTGAATTGTCCATGTCCTCAAAAGAAATCTCAATTTGGATTTGGTGATCCGCTCGAATCTTCACAACTTTTAAACTTGTCAAAAGAATTCGCACAATATTCAGCTGAATAATAATATTTTAAATTTAAATTGATTACATATGAGTTCTTCTGAAAAATCCTCGGACTGTCCAAGAAAACCTCGGTGGTTTGGGCAAAGATTTACCCACTCACTCGCTCTCTCGTTTATTCAGTTAATAATTCACTTACCCACTTAATCACTCTTTCGTACACTGGCTCTGTCATTCACACATTAATTCTATCTCACTGATACTCTCATTCTCATTCACTCATTCTCTCATTCTCATTCACTCATTCTCTCAATCTTCTTCTTTTATTTCTATTGTGTATTGTGTCCTCTCAGGACTTAAGCGATCATAGCTAGCCACAACTTCCTCTCACTTGTAGCTCTTAATAAACTTTGTCTTTTTGTTATATCGCCTAAACCTTTTCCCCCTATCCATTTACTCAAGCTTACTAAGTAGGTTATGCGTTGTTTTCCTCTGTCTCTTCAAGCTGTCCTATGAGTATCATATTTTCCAAGCCCTCCTTCCTCATTAAGTACCTCAAAAACCTTAACTGCCTCTTCCTGATGTTAAGTAATTAGTTTTCTTTTTATTTCCATTTTCGTCGTTGCTCACAGTTTCTCTCAGTCACTCAAGCAAAACTCATGACGTATTTGAAAAGCAGGTTGGACTGTTATTTACCAACCTCCCCACAAGGCAGGATGTTGCACAAGGCCGATTTTTATGAGGGGAAAATGATTTTCTAAGCGTAGCTTAGATATCGCACAAGGCCGAAAATATGGAGCGCTCAGTGAAGATCTAACTCACTACTCAGTCGTAATTGATCTAGCGAGACATGCTTGTTAACCATTAAACGACGTCGAGGTACCCATTGATGATTTTCCATTTGTAGTTTAGATATAGCACGTAGCCGAAAATATGGGACACTCAGTGAGGATCGAACTCACTACTCAGTCGCAATTGTTCTAGCGAGGCAAGCTTGCTAACCATTACAGCGCATCTGGTTGGGCTGAGAACGTTTCAGCACGTCACATATTCAGCACGTCACATATTCTTTCGTAATTTCTTTTGTCGCATTTCCTGAAGGCAAAGAGTAAAGATTTGGATACGTGCCACATGACTGAAATTCCCATTGTAGTGCCTTTCCCAAGATTACGAACGCTGATTTTCAAGGAAGGAGACTCTCTCATACTAGGAAGATAGGCCCATCACAATCTTTCTACTCCTATTCGTTCATTCCAACTCTATTTGGTGGGCACTTCGACGCGGTGTAATGGTTAGCAAGCTTGTCTCGCTAAGATCAATTACGACTGAGTAGTGAGTTCGATACTCACTGGGTGACCCTCCACTTTCGGCCTTGTACCACATCTAAGCTACGCCATATCCATCCCATTTGGCCTTGTGCATTACTTAGCTACGCTAAAAAATATAAATTCGTTCTTACACTTTCATTATGAATTTATTTTATCCGCGTCCATGAGAAACACTTCCCCGGTTTTTCTGGGAAGAAAGCCCAGATGAATATTCAGAAAGTGAATTTCTAATGGCATTCGTGCCCCCAAACATTTTTTTATATAAAAAGAAATGAAAAGTTCTGTTTTGTTTTTAATCGTCTTCTTATAACTCGTAGTTTTGCTTTGAACGGGAGAAAATTCTCCCATACCCATTTTAAATAACGCCAGACAACGTTTCATCTGAACAATAAAAATGAAACCATTTGTCCAATCAGAATAGAGTGTATGTGCGCACGCACGTTATCATGCTTCCGACTTCTGAGAGGATTAGATATTGGCCGATTTTTTTAAACTTTTATTTTATCATGTGTCAGATGGTGAATTATTTTTAAATCTACTGTCTCTCTAGGATGGAGACGCTCCTGAACCTCCACAGATTCCTTGACTTTATTATCTGTGAATTGCTATGATTTCTTGGGAAATATAGAGGAGTAGT
Source organism: Acanthosepion pharaonis (assembly GCA_903632075.3). Taxonomy (NCBI): domain Eukaryota; kingdom Metazoa; phylum Mollusca; class Cephalopoda; order Sepiida; family Sepiidae; genus Acanthosepion; species Acanthosepion pharaonis. Next base: position 354,348 of record CAHIKZ030001551.1, read on the forward strand.
TTCCTGTTGCCGCCTCCACGATTTTTTGGTTGCTTGCTTTTGTTTAGCGGCATATCAACCTTCATGGGTCATTTAATGCCGAAATCTAAATATTGTGTACACATATTTTTACTTTTTTTAAGATAATAACGGTTTAGTGATACAAATCTTATTAATTAACCCATAGCCGAGGGGAGAAGAGGTTGATTCATACCTCTCCCAAGGGTATGTATGAGTAAGTGAATATAACGAACCCAACGGGAATTGAAACTCGGCTCTCTGATTAACTAATCAGACCCATTAATCATTATACTACCCGCACATCCAAGCTTGCAGCACCTTGTATTCCCAAGCGGTCACCCATCTAGGTACTGACTAAGCTTGACGTTGCTTAACTTTGGTGATTGTACGGGAACCGATGTTTCAACATGATATGATCGTAAGATCAAAGTTTTCGTTATCTTAGACTAATTACCATCCAAGGCTAGAAAACACTGTCTATCATTCTATTTAGGCCACAACAAGAGGAAGAAGAGGCGGGGTTTTGACTTTTGCCAAGGGCATTAGCGCGAAATTGAATGCAGCAGACTAGCCCGGAATTGGAAGACTTTTTGCTTCCATTTCCCACGTCGACATCAGTTACGCTGTCTACACATAACACACATGTGTAAGATAGCTTTTTAACCCTGCGACAAGAATCATGAATGGTACCTTGGCATAGAATAAAGGTTACCACGATAATCTGCTCAACCATTAAAATCACTGATTACTGAATTCCAGTCTCACTGGACACTCCATTCTTGTGGCCTTGTGCCACAGAAATCTGAGAAAAAATATGAATACTCGTGTTTACCAGGATATTTCTTAATAGAAATATTATTTTGAAAAAAAAAAAAAAATGAGCAGCGAAATATGAAAAGCCGCCGTCTGAATTCCCAAGATGAAATTCATTTGCATAATTGTTTTTTTACGCATTACAATCTTAGGGAAAATAACTACGATAAAGTGGAAAATGTTTACCTGCACAAGTTTCGCTCTTTAGGGCTTCCTCGGACAAAAATGATGTCTCCGATGATGCGGCTACAAATGCTCACGAAGGTCGCTGAGAATTTTAAATTTAAATTTTTCTTAAATATTTGTTTTGGATATATAGTCTAACCGATTTCATTTAGTTTCTTTTTCTTTTTGTCTATATTTCTACTACTTTTGTTATTAAATATCCCACATTGCGATTATAGAAGATCGTGACAATAGAAAGTTGTGACAATCTGGACGGCAATTTACTTTGGAAGATTTCGCGATTATAACACTTTTCCAGTTTGTCATATTATTTTTCCCCTGAAATTGTTTTTGATATATGAAAAATTATATATCGTTTTCTCATATTACAATCTTCATCATTGTTGTTACGATCACAACGTACCGGCCTTTGTGTCCTTTGGGTTTATTCAGGTATCTGTCGATCTAAGTAACCTTCGTGGAATTTCGAACTGAACCCTTTATTCAATCTACAGGAGTAAACTATTCTCATTTCGCTTTCTCTATTTAGGGATATCTCGTCTTTTTTAATTGTTCAATTATCGCTCGTCCCGTTTCTATTAAGTATATCCGTACTACCCGACCCAAGGTTTGAAATCACAATTATTTTATCACCGCTTTAACGGGACAATCCAAAAGCTATAACGTGGGGCCTTAAAGTTAATGATATAATAATATTTTGCTTTGCATGCCTCTGTTCGAATAAATCTGCAACGTTAGTGGTCCTGACCTAGCATCTCAGTTTCAGTCATTTTCCCTGTGCCTTTTCTATAAATATTTTCATGGTAATAGTCCTGATGACCTTTCCTCTTTTGGTACCTCGAAGTTATGAATTTAAGCGTAGTACGAGATTGGCAGATAGGTTTCATCATTTTACAGTTGAAATGACTAGATGCAGCCGTAAGTTCTCTACTAACAGTTACTTCTCTCGTAATTCTCTCTTCCAGCTTCAACAATATATTGAAAGAAAAATTATCTGGAAAGAAAAAGAGTCAGTTTTTTTATTTTTTATTTACTAAGGTTAATACGTTAGACGACCGAATCAACAACCAACCAAAAATGCGTCATTTCATATGTGACAACCTAATACTTATATTTTTTTTTTAGGCCTTGTAAAGCCCGGACATGCCAAATGGGTATTAACCAGTAACCTAAAACCCTTGAAGGCGGGAACGTTCAACGCCCTGACATCCATTCATTTTATGAGGAAACAAATTTTACGGTCACACTTTGATGTCCTTAAAACTCTAACAGAAGAACACAATAAATAAAATACAAATTCATATTTGTTATTTACTGTATTCTTCGCCAGTCAGATTTTGTAAGATAAGGTATTTTCTAAAATATCGCCATAAACAATATCCCATAATATAATATATCTGATCTCGGAGGCGGAGAATAAGCTGGTCCCCTTTTCTTTAGTTTTAATGACATGAATGTCTATCGTCTAAGGATCTAATGTTCAGGCAGGTGTGCTGGGCTCTAAGCATTTTTTTTTTCAAAATGACGACCGAACGGAATATATCATGTTTTAAGAGCATTCGACCACGTGACAGTAAAACGGATGTAATAAAATATAGACGACAAATAAAAAGAAACGGCAGGTTTAACACAATCACTACAACTACAACTGGCGTACTTCGATGGCTTTGACGTGGTGTAATGGTTAACAAGCTTGTCTCACTAAACTAATTATGGCTGAGTAGTGAGTTCGATCCTCAATGAGTGCCATATCTAAGCTACGCTTATTAAATCACAAGGCACTTCGACATGGTTAGTGGATTTGTCGCACTATGATTGAGTTCAGAGTTCGATCTTCACTGGGTACACCCTATTTTCGGCCTTGTGCCACATCTAAGCTACGCTGAGTAAATCACAGAGCACTTCGACATGGTGTAATGGTTAGCAACCTTGTCTCGCTAGATCAATTACGATTGAGTAGTGTGTTTAATCCTCACTAAGTGCTCCATACATTCGGCCTTGTGCCACATCTAAACTACGCGTAGTAGATCACTATAATGATAAAAGAAGATTAATGTTACTACGATCAGAAGTACTACTGCTTAATTTTCTATTTTTGCTTAAATAATAGTGAAAAGGAAAGGAATATCGGCCAAAATGCGGGAAATCAAGCCAAAAACATTGACCAAAGAACACTTTTATTCGGTCGAGCTAGCTCGAACATTCATGAGTTTATCACGCCAACCATCACGGTTCTTGGAAGGTCATTAAGGTGGCATCCTTTGTCATTACATAATTGGTCAGTGAAGGTGGTTGCTGGGTAACCAACCCGTCTTGCGCCATGGCTAGATGTCCAGAGCAGTGGATCAGTTCTTTTGCGCGCCAGCAGTGTCCTAAAAACCTCATTCTGCGTTCACGTAAGATGGTAGAAGTATCAGAGATGGACCGTCCTATGTATGACGATAAACTACATCCAACAGCAAGGCCTCTGATCAGGAGGTTTTGAGGAGCATGGAACCACTTCTTAATTACTGGTGTTCACAATCTACTCTGACCCGGGGTGGTAGCACCTGTTAGGTTCCCAGCTATGGGCAAATAGTTAACCCCCAAGCTGTGGTCAACACCTTAAAAGTATAAGAATATGCTTTAATACCAGCAATACATTTAAAAAAAAAAAAAAAAGGTATTACTAGCAATACATTTTTGGAAAAAATATTACCAGAAAAACTTTTTGAAAAAAAATATTACCAGCAATAAAAATCTTGTCGGCATTAAATAACCTAATGAGGTTGATATGCCGTAAAGCAAAACAAACCAAACCAGGGATGGGTCTATAGAGCTGTGATTTAGCTGGATATTATCTCCAAGACATGTTAAGTGTAGCTGTCATCATCCAAGTGTAGGTTGTATCAAGTTTACACTCAGAGTATTAGCTAATGTTCAGGCATGACTTTCGAAAAAGATATATCAACTGTTGAAATAACAGGACAAATACGAGAGAAAAGGACGTGTGATCAAAAACAAGAAATATTTACAACAGAATGAGCAAAACCGGCGAAATGAATAACCAGAGGCTACAAAGACAGAAGAAAAAGATTCTTGACAAAACTCAAACAGTATTTTTTTAATCAAGGTAACCCCAAGCAAGGCAGTAAAGCCACTAAGATACAAGTGGTTACTGGGTGTGGAAGAATTAGAAACAGAAACATTACTATAGATCGACAACAAAATGATTAATCAGGAGGACAGTAAATAGCGATTGACATCGCATTTAAATTTTTGGAGATTAAAATTCTACGAAAAACATGGAGCTCGACGAGAGTTCTACAAGCGAGAAGTGCGAGAAAAGAAACTGTTAGCATAGAATTTATGGTTACGTATCGCCAGCTCAACTGTAAATTAATGAGATCATGATGTCAGTCTAGTACTGCGCTTAAATTCAATTAGTCTAGGCAACATAACGAAGAGATCATCCGAACAATTACCATGAAATCATTTATAGAAAAGGCAGAGAAAGGTAACCTTACGGCAATGAGAAATGACAGAAGCCGAGACGCCAGGTCAGGACCGATAATATTGCTGATTCTTCTTTGGATTTTATCCAGGTGCTCTAGATAAATAGCAGGAACATTGAACCATATGTGGCAGCAATATTCTAAGCATGGATCAGTGTTAGACATAGATATGAAAGGTAGATTCTGGAGAGAAAAATCGTTTCGCACGGCGCACTGAATCAATTTTCTTAGCAGCTGACCTAGAAATGGCTTCAATATAGTCTTTCCACCTTATGTCAGCTGAAAACATTAGCTCGAAAAGACGTAACGAGTGACTTGCATCAGACATGCTGATGAAAGGCAGAGTCGGGCCTCTTAAATGATTAATGTAGAGCAGTTTAATTTCGGAGGCGTTAGAATTAACAAACCATCCTTTGCCCCAATTACACGTTGTTTAATTTCGGTGATCGTACGAGAACCGATGTTTCAAATTTATATGGCCGTAAGCCATACCATCCACACATCCAACCTTACAGTACCTGATATTCCCAAGCTCTCATCTATCTAGGTACTGGCCAGGTTCGATGTTACTTAACTTCGGTGGTCGAACGAGAACCAGTGTTTTAACGTGATATAGCCATAAGCCCCTAGAGGAAGAAAAACCCCAGAATTCAAAACCGGTGGGAAGGTAACGGGAAACCACTCTGTGGTACCTAAGAACCATGCTCACCTACATCCTGAAAGAACATGGCATTATAAAAAACATTATAAAAAGTCTCTTTTATTAAATTAGATTCTTCGTATGCCACTTTTCTTTGAATGCCTTACATCTTAACTCGTGTCACACGAAACGTAGCTTTAAATTATTATTAAACAACTTCAACGCCTCAGCATGAAAAACTAGTTAAAAAGATAACCTCTAAACCATAGATCAGGAGTCGTCAAACGGGGTTCGAGAGACCCCCTAGGGAGTCTGTGAGGAGTTCCAGGTGGTCGATGATAGTCAGTGTCGAATGAGGGTCGTTGTGTGAACAATTTACGCAAAAATACCAGGCCCACCCAAATTTATCTTTGCTAAAATCTACCCTCGGTATTTTCTTCTTGAGATAATTTAATATATTAACTATTGTATGGTTTGCGTATGCAAGGCATTTTTATGTTGTATATTGAGTATCTGGAAG
>CAHIKZ030001551.1:365000-370000 GCA_903632075.3 Acanthosepion pharaonis
ATAGAAAACTACCAGAACTTGTCGATAGATTAAATATGATAGAACCTGTAATCGATTTCACTTATGAAACATAATCAGATCATACATTACTAATACAATAAAGGGATTACGGCCATATCATGTTGAAACACCGGTTCCCGCATGATCACCGAAGTTAAGCTTAGAAATACCAGGTACTGTAAGTCTAAAATGGATAATAATGCTGTAATCTTGGATAGATAATGAATCGGAATTGTGAATCGGAGTTCCAATTCCTGTTGGGTACGTCATATTCACTTCCAAATACTCTTGGGAAAGGCATGAATCCACCTCTTCTCCCGCGGCTATGGGTTAATTAGTAAGACTTGTATCACTAAATCATTTTTACTTTAAAAAAAAAATACAATCTTACAATCTAAAAATATTTTCTGCCTTTAAATAACCTGCAAAAGGTTGACACGCCTTAGAAATGAATCACCCAACAAATATTACAATAAAAAAAAACATTCAAAATTCCCTCAGGTATTGAGATCTAAACGAATGGGGTCTCGGAGTAACGATTTAGATCGGAGTCCCTGAATGCTCTTTTTTCTTTCTTTCTTTTTCGGTGTTTGCTATTGTTACTACTGCGTCTTAGGTTGGTTTCGAAAGATACTTAACATCATATACTTCTGCTTAGATAGATAATCTGTTTTTAGGGTTGTTCTTTTATACTTGACCTATTACTTGGTTTATTCGAACTATATTCTTATATAGTTCCGTCTACCCAATTTCACTCACAAGACTTGGCTCAACCGGTGGTATGATTTTCAGTCACATTCCCACGGTACCGGACGCTAGGGTCGCCCAATCAGACACCCCCCCAAACCGACAAATCTACTATTGTGAGATTCAAAGACGGGTCTCATCGTCGAAAAACGAACGTTCTTCGGCAACGCGGCCATGTTCTGAAGTCGTCGATTGTTATGTTAGCACGAAGTTACAAGCCATTGTGACTGAGGGTTAGAGTGTGCTGGTCTTGTTCAAACAGTTGATCACACTAGATTGTAAGCGCTCTCCAAGAAACTGTCACTAATATCTGCTGCGCATAAACCAGAAGTGGACCCTCCTGGTGTAGAACAAACACAGATGTACCAAAAAAGGTGTCTGCAACAGGGATTGGCTAGCTAACCTCGCAAACAAGTGTGCTTGGAAACATTAATAATATACATTAGTAATACACACATACACATCAAATTAATTTTTTGTGTTCTTATTGCGGGGGGGGGCATGAATTATGTAAAAATTGTCCGAATGTTCTGTATATATAACAAGAAGACTCATGTTACATCTCTCTGACTGGAGTTCAATTAGGTCTCATTTAAATACACACGGAAACTTCCCAAACTCCATCCACAACATACGAGTTCGCAATACAAATATAATAGCCTCACCCAAATGTAAAAAAAAGGCTAAAGATAATTGGAATATTATTAATAAAAAAAAAAGAAAAGGCCAACACTCAGTAACATCAAATATGAACACGAGCACAGTGTGCTGACCGTGTTAGAAAAATGAAACATTCCTGTAACTCTAGATGTATACATTAAAAAAAGAGTCTTTACATTCAGTTAAGTAGTAGAAATAAAATCATCCTCCATAATGGCTAAATAATATCCGAAAACGTTCGGACGTACAGAACATTCGAACAATTTTTACATAATATATGTCCAGAAAAGAAAATAATTATGAGAACAATTAATAAGAAAATTAAAAAAAAACTTAACCGCAGTACTTTGTACGTTGTTTTTAACGAAACTTTTATATATGTATGTATGTGTGTGTGTGTGTAAAAAAAAAAAAAATATATATATATATATAAGTAAAAGATATATATATATATATATATATTAAAAGATTTATGTTTTGTGGGTCTGTCCATGTGTTTTCCATGTCGACAGTATGCGCTTAAAATAGGATAAAAAAATTTGAGAAATGGAAAACGTTTCATTGAGATTAGATTTGATTGCGCGTTTCGCCTTTCTAGGCTTCAACAGATCCCGAAATGAAAGAAAGAAATATGTGCGTATGTATTTGTGTGCATGCTTAAATAATGAATCATAGTGCCTTATTATATATATATATATATATATATATATATATATAATGGGACGAACAATTATTGTCTGGCATAATTAAATCTCGCAAAATAAGTTATGCTGAATATTTCAAATCGACAATATAAGCTGAAATTCAGGTAGTGTATTTATGATATAAATATATGAAAACTATTTAAATCAGTGGTTTCATACCTGTTTTATGAGGGAACAGTTAACTTGCATAATAAAATTTGACTTAGATAGATAGATAGATAGATAGATAGATAGATAGATAGATAGATAGATAGATAGATAGATAGATACGAATAGACTGAGATAGATAGATAGATAGATAGATAGATAGATAGATAGATAGATAGATAGATAGATAGAGAGATAGAGAGATAGATACGAATAGACTGAGATAGATGACGCGGTTCATTCAGAATCTTGCGAACACGCGTCCATTTCATGAATGCAGTTTGTGTGAAAATTCCGTTCCCACGGAAATAAGAATATAAATACGTATCTATGCGTACATGCAAATGTGTGCGTTTCTGTGTGTGTGTTTCTGTGTGTGTGTGCATTCATTTTACATATACATAACTATACATACATAAAAATGAATACATATAAGCACTTTTAGCTATTTAGAGAGTTTTCTTGTCTATTTCACTTAAAATCGATTCGTCACGAAATAGATTTAAATTAAGTTTACTATCATTCAACTAAGCATCAATTGTACACACACATAGACACATGAATGTACACACGCGCACACAACACCCCCACACATATACATGAACACACACACACACATGTATAGATGTATATTTAGGCAGCATATCTTGATTCAAATATGTTTCATTGAATATAAATATTATATCTATTTATTTTTCTAATAATCCTTTCTGTGGCTATGGATTTTATATATATATATTGGGAAGCTTGTTTTGCAAAAAATTCCATACCTACAATAGATAAATTTAAAACTTTAAAATAATTATAACAGACCGCATTCACGTGTTTTTAAAAATTAGCATCTCAAGGATCGCAGCTGCAAAAATTCACCCTTGAAGATGATCTCGGAGGAAATCGAAAGTACTTGGGTAGGAAAAAAATACGTCTTCTTTAATGAATTTCATCTTAAGATCAATAAACTTGTTAGAGAACTAGAAAGTGTTATTATGAAAATAAATAAACATACTAATATGGTAATGAAATATATGTACAATGGGGGGAAACAAATATTCATACACATACAAATTTTTAATTTATTGTATTTCCATCTAATGAATAAACATACTTTTCATATAATTAACTCTACACAGATACATAATAACTAAGCATGTATAAAAAACAAACATTTTGATTTAATAGAAATAAATCCCATCTATCCATTTTAATTAGTGAAAAATTATTCGTAAAATGCAAATTTCAGATCTTAAAACTTTTAAATTGCTTTAATGCTCTAGATTATTCCAATAATGTTATCAGTAGTTATTTTTAGCCTAAAAATACAAACAGAATATTCTGTAATTGATATTCGTGCAAGAAGGCTTTCAGCGTGGCAAAGAGGTAAAGAATTGACAAATTTGCAAAAACAACTGATTGTTAAGCTCTGGAAATAAGGTGAGTTACAGGTAAATCTCAGACAAAACTGAATACTCCATTTACTAGCATTAGTTCATTCATTGCAAGGGCTAAAGAAATTCAAAACTGTTGAAAACTAAAGAAAAACAGGTGCTCCACGGAAGATTTCTGCTAGATGAAAATTAATGCATCAAGTTAAACAAAATCCAACGGTTGCTCGTCAAGGGTTGCATGATTTGCTTTCATCAGGAATCTGTGTCACTAAACGGATAATAAGCAATGAAATTCATAAGAACGAACTAAAGTCACGCTCCCCTCAGAAAACTTCACTGCTATTGAAAAGACACAGAGATGACAGGTTGAAATTTGTTCGTGAAGGAAATCGTATTGGGAAAGAGTGTGATGGACAGATGAAACCAAAACTGAGTTGTTTGGACGTAATTCTAGAAATCATGTATGGAGGAAAGATGGCGATGCCTTCAAACTAAAGAACACAGTTCCAACAGTAAAATTTGGTGGTGGCAGCATTATGGTTCGGGGATGTTTTTTTCTGCAAAAACTACTGTATTCTTTTTTTGCGCGGTACAAATACTTTTTTCACCCATTAAAACGGGTAAATGGGATATATATTTTTATTAAACCAAACTTTTTCATGTTTTCTATGTATATTTTGTTACTATGCATCTGTGTACAGATAATTATGGGAAAAGCATGTTTATTCATTAGTTGGAAAAACAATAAATTAAAAATTTGTATGTGTACGAATATTTGTTTTCCCACACTGTACACACACACACACACACACATATATATATATATATATATATATATATATATATGAAGCAGAGAGAGGGAGAAAAAGCCAGCTTGCATGTTCGTGGTGTATGCCAGTGAGTTGTAATTTTAGTTCTCAGTGAGCGCTCTATTTATGCGACCTTTTGACAGACTAATCATCTGATATATATATATATATATATATATACATTTATGTGTATGTCTTTGCAAAAATTCAGATATAATTGAAATGTATCTGTAAAAAGACAATGTGAATAGAGCTTTCGTTTGTCTTTATTAATATATATATATATATATGTGTGTGTGTGTGTGTGTGTGTTGAGCAAATTGTATGACAAAGTGTAAAAAGGTTACTTGTGATGCGTTTCGACCTTCAGGACTTCATCGGACTTAATTCATTATGTTGATACGACTACACACGCGCACGACAGAAGGGTGCTGGTAATTTTTTTTTTTTATGATCTAGTCGAAATCAAATGGGGTCTTTTTCCTTCTCTTGTAGATTTGATATAATTAGTAAGGCAGGATCATAATTTTTTGATTCATTGGGTTTTT
>CAHIKZ030001551.1:372500-420000 GCA_903632075.3 Acanthosepion pharaonis
GCATATATGGTCCATCACTAAAGACGGAAAAAATGGTTGCTGCTTTGACATTTGGTCAGATTTTGCCGTTGAGTTTGGTCATGAAACTATTCATCTTTTGTTAAAATAGAAAACTAGATAATAATGTAGAAAGTACTGAAACGAGAATATTATACGGACACCTGCACACTTTATAATAAATATGTAGAGATAGATAGATAGATAGATAGAGAGAGAGAGAGAGAGAGAGAGAGTGAAAATTGAACTCTCAAATATGCATGCTATCGCTCTATGACGGGCGTTCCTCTCGATTCTAAAAGAAAGAAAGAAAGAAAGAAAGAAAGAAAGAAAGAAAGAAAGAAAGAAAGAAAGAAAGAAAAAGCGAGGGAATAAAAAAAGCAGATGGGCGTTTACATAAAAATATAGATATAGACAAACTCAATTCAGGATTCATATAAAAATAGAATAGTTTTGAATAGAGATAGATAGATAGATAGATAGATAGATAGATAGATAGATAGATAGATAGATAGAAACAAGATAGATAAATATCAGATATATATATATATATATATATATATATATATATATATATATATATATTAGTGAATATACATCATATCCAACGTCAATAGCCCGACTCGGAGCTTCATGCAGTTGCAGCAAATATAATGCCTCTCTCTCTCTCTATATATATATATATATATATATATATATATATATATGAGATAACTATACATTTTTTATATATCAAGAATAATATTGGGGTAAAATATATGAGAAATTGTAAAAAGTTTTCTTGTGATGAATTTCGTCCTTTAGAACTTCAATGGATTAAATTTGTTATGTTGGTACGACTACACATGCGCACGAATGAAGGGTGCTAGGAATTTTTTTAAGCATTTCACCCCAAGAAAGACGGATTGACACTAGTATAGAAGGGTCTACAGAGACTGAAAGTAAAGGGAATGCCTGGGTATAGGGGTAGGGATGAGGAAACGATAAATAAAATAAAAAAACAACGGAGGAGGATAAAAAGAAAAACTAGGATCAAGACAACAGATGTCGATTGACATTACATTTAAATTTTTTAATATTATAGTTACCAGGGAAGCAAGTAAGAGGAAGGGAGTTCCACTGTCGGCAAGTACCAGAGAAGAAGCTTTTGGCGTAGAAGAGACGGTTACTTTTAACTGTTTCCACAGTAAAAGGGTGGGACCGAGATGCCAAGCTAGTAGCACGCTTAAAATCATCTTGTTCTTTCCATCAGTTTTGTTAGTAGATATCCCACGCTGTGATAATAGAAGTTCTGCCAGGAAAGGTGAAATGTTGTAAGAGCCCAGGCACAGATTTATTGTGGATGACCTTTCGTCGTAGTGAATTGTTTTCTCCTTTGATCAGAGTAGCATTATGCCGAAATTGAGCTCAGTCCGTTACGGTGGGCGACCAAAGCAATTTATGTACTGTTTTGTAAAATATCTCTTTTATTATTTATACTATTTACATTGTTCGTACTGTTGTTTTCATCTTTGTTGCCATATTGACGAAGTTTCGGGGGTTGTAAGCCACAGCCTTCTTCAGGTGATTGGAATTTCGAACTGAACCCTTTATTTCGTTCACTGGGTTAGATTCCAGTCATCTGAACAAGAACGAAGCGTACAACGTGAATATGACAACAAAGATGAGGACAGTACTGTGAACAATGTAAATACTTAAAATACCTCAACTCATAAATGTAGACAGATGTCTCTTTTATGTTTTCATATAATTGTTTATTTAGATTACTTTTTTCCTATGAACCAACATAACAAGTTTAGTCAAATGAACCCCTAAAGGATGAAACTCGCCACAAAAAAAAGATTTTTTTCCACTTTGTCATAATTTTTCTCAGACAGAAAGATAGATAAATGTGAACATAGATAGATAGATAGATAGATAGATAGATAGATAGATAGATAGATAGATAGATATGAACATACATAGATAGATAGATAGATAGATAGATAGATAGATATGAACATACATAGATAGATATGAACATAGATAGATAGATAGATAGATAGATAGATAGATAGATAGATAGATAGATATGAACATACATAGATAGATATGAACATAGATAGATAGATAGATAGATAGATAGATAGATAGATAGATAGATATGAACATACATAGATAGATATGAACATAGATAGATAGATAGATAGATAGATAGATAGATAGATAGATAGATAGATAGATAGATAGATAGATTTGAGCGGAGGCCAGTTTCTTCGTTCATTATGCCATTAGTTATTCGTTCTTTATTGAGTGTTCTATTAATATGTCTTTGTGCCATATTTTCAACCGAATAAATATCGAATGTCAAGAAACGCTGTTAATCGCCAGTTACACACTCTTTCCCTTTATTAAATTCAGCATGTTTTTCCTCTCTCGTAACGTAAAACTGATTCGGTAGATATTGATTAATCTTGGCTTAGAACAAAAAAGACCTACAATACTAAGTTACATGATGAGGATCATATTTCTAATTACAATGGTCTGTGAAATTTACCTGTGCTTGCATGGTGGGCCTTCCGTAGTTATTTACTTATTATTTACATTATTTACATTGTCCGGGCTGTTCTCCTCATCTTAATGCCATATTCACAACGTTTCGGCCGCTGTACGCTTTCTGCTGATTGAAATTTCGAACTGAACCCTTTATTTCGACCACCGGAGTAGATTGTTTTAGTTCCACCTGCCATGCCTCTTCCGAATGTCTCCGTTATCTCCCTTAAACTCAACTCTCCAAATTTTTTTTCACTACTACAGTAGACAGGTATTGAACTCTTTTGAGTCACTGGATCCAACCAATGCTTTTATCTACTGGGCCATGTGAATATAGCACTAAAGATGAGGACAACAGTCCGAACAATGCAAAAAATGTAAATGATTACAATACCTTATCTGCTATTCACCTTCTTCAATGATCATCAAGGGCAAATTTCCGACTATCAGAATCAACAGCAGCAGAAACAATGATACCAGTTGGGTTCTGTCACTTGAAATGTTTTCTAACACCTTTGGGTATGTTTCCTTTTGAAGTGGCGTAAATCAAGTCGTTTTGATAGTTGATCACTGCCTCCACAGTGAAAAACCAAATGAAACCTTTGTCTGCAGTACGCTGTATCTCTTCCAAACTTTTCGTCTTTTTGTCAAGCCATTTTTGCATAGAGGCATCTGTGAGCAGCTACCGTTGAATCTTATATGGTTTTAGCTGTAAATCCTATTTCACAACCCGCCTTGGACATCAATCACAAATATCCAGCTCTTTTCCCATATTTCTAATACTTCTTTGTGTATTTCTCTTCACCTTCTTCTTGACGGCTTCAATGATTCTCCCGGTACGAACTGAACGCTTTCTTCCTGGATTTGGATTTGGTAAGGTGGTTTAACTCCGCTTGAAACTTTTTCTCCAGACTAAAATTCTTTTTTTTTTTCTGTAACTATTCAACTGTTTTATCAATTTACAATTCTTTATACCAGCCATTTCCAATGCGCTTTCTGATTGAGTTGCCATATTTAATTAAACTGTAAGCAATGAAACAAAAGAACGTTAAGAAGCCTTATGCAAAATTTGAAACTATTTTTTGAATTGGTTTGTTTCAATTTATAATGGGAAAATACTTAGACCGCATCAGGTATATCATTATGTTCTTGTCTCTCTATGTCACTCTTCCCCAGAGGCTGATCACATTTTCTAATAAATTACTATTTCCTTCTCTGCATCAATATGTTCGTGTCTATATCTGTTTGAATATATTTGATCTCGAAATATTGGACGAATTCTACGATTTCTGTGACTGAAATGAAAAAAATATAATGCATTGGATTTTTCTTTAACAATTCTGTCCAGATTTTGTTGGATTTTGTTTTAGATCAGAAATTAGCCTTATTAGAACGAGCATGATTATCCTGGTTGTTATACGTATAATATTTCGGCCGTTTCACCCTCCGACCGTCTTCGAAATCGTACAGTCAATTACCTACTTCAAATTTTCGACTGAACTCTTTATTCAATCTATGCTAGTAGATATTCTGTCTTTCTGCTTGTCATGATTAGGAGAGATAGCAGTCTTATTCACCTTTTTGTTACTTATCTCTGTCTTCCACTGAACTAGAATAAGTAACTCAATCAGCAGGCCAAGGAACACATGACTTAGTGGATTAAAGCGTTGATTTTAAAAAAATACGTTTGGTTTCATGGTAGTTGTGAGTTCAACCCCTGAGTCACATACTCTGGTTTAGTGGAAAAATCGGATAAGCGACACATAACGCTGGATAATATTAACGTATATGAAATACCTTCTAACCCAACAAAACATAATCAGGAAAATCTGCCCCGCGAATTGAATAAAGTGTTTGATTGGAAATTCCTAGGAGGTTATCGAGCACATAGATAGCAGCCTGAAGAAGGCCGGAAGATACAACAGCCGAAATGTTACCAGTATAAGTATGTTCCGATAAATAATTGTATTAAGCGTCAAATTTTGGAAAAATACATTCAAACAAATTCCCCGTTAAGATGTGAAATTTTAGTAAAGAAAAAAACGATCTGATTCCAGATTTTACAAGTACAAATAGGTAAGTCGTTTTTTTAATATGCACTGAGAATAGCACCACCCAAAAGAATGAAATGTTTGAAAGAATATTATATAACGCCAATAATCCAAAGACTGTTTGCCTAGAAAATGAGTATTCAAAATACCAGCATTATACTTGAACGTCGATCTCCAGCACCAATGAGAAAATGTGTAACTATTTCACCCAGGCTAATCACTATTTCAGTTTCTAAACAAAGGCTTGGCCGTATATTTTTTTTTAAATCCTCCAGTAAGATAGCAAAATGTATTAAGACGCGTGGGACGTGGGGAACAGTAATAGAAACACTGATCACGAAATGGACGCATCAAGTTGTCTTGTTTCTGTCTAAAGTTCCCTGGAGACAAATACTTCATATCAATCAAGATGGTTGACTCTCGAAAGCCGTCTAATGTCAGTATCTGTCAACCTAAGTTCTTAAATTATTCATCTTATTTATGTCTTAATTATTTGTATGTCTAACAAAATATCCGAAAATAGAAATAAGTGTTTCGGAATATTTACCCACGCTTCAAAAACTCTTAGTTTAAGAAATGTTTTGCTGAGAATTTGATTCAGTCGATACAAAAGACAGTGAGGTCAGACCTCGCAAAACGGGAAAATAGCTCAATAAATTGGATTCAAATTAGAGAAACTTTTGTGGTTATGTTACCAAGAGAGTGGTTTAAAAATAAAGGAAGGCTCAAAGTAGCGCTGTTATATCTTTGTTAGAAAAATACAGTTAATTAAGAATGTACTGATTCTGTTAAACTATACGCATATTAGTAACTAAAAGTTCAATTATCAACATTGCAAATAGTGAGAGAGAAGCCAGAAATGCCAATGCGAGTGGATCTGCAACTAGACAACACAGATACGTTGTTTAAATGAGATTACTAATCTTTATTCAATGAATAATTGGAACTTGCCTGTATTGTATTTTATCACAAATGTCTGAGAGAACATGATCTACTGCCTTCCTAAAATGTATGCTGCAGCTCATAGTGATTGAGGACGGCGGGTTTGGAAATCCTGATACTCACAGGGTAGATTGAGGGAAAGAGGGAAGCAGCGCGTAATATAGATGATGAGCTTGAGTAAATGGATAGCAAAACAGGGTTTGGAAGAAATAACAAAAAGACAAAAATTATTAGGAGCTACAAGGGACAGGAAGATGTGGAGAGCCGTGATCGCTTACGACCTGAACGGACACGGTACATAAAAGTACAAGAAAAGGAACAAGTTATATATGTTTTGAACAATAAAAAAAATGTAAAAATTAAAATTTTCAGACACACTGGGTTGTATATTAATATTTTTATTGTTTCAATTAGGTTCCTCGACTAGTTTCGGTCAGCATGCCCATCATCAGGAGAAAAAAATCACTGCAGTGAACGACAGGAGTGAATGACTGTTTCTGAAGAAATTGAACTTTATCTGTAGTTTTCATCTGTTTTTCTTTATCGTTAATTTTGGTCAGACCTTGTGCTGGTCAAACAGCCTCTTTCAAGTTGATTTTTAAGATAGTGAATAGGAGATATCTGACCTTAAGAATTACCTCCATGATCATTTTGACAGTTTTATTGGTTGCTGTGAATGGGATGTATGTTTTAAGTGTATGTTATCTTTTGGTTCTTTGGGAGTGAGTATGATGTGTGTATGTGTATATATTGGTGCGATATATTACACACAAACATACACAAACACACATAATATATATATATATATATATATATATATATATATATATATATATATATATATATATCATGTATAGATCTAGTGTTAATTAAACAGTGCTCAATGTAATAATACAACAGCGCTATTATATATATTATAATAAATATAAATATGATTATCCCTCACTGATAGTACAAGTCGGAGTTTTCAGGCACAATCTTTATGTGCTGTGTATAGACTAGCTGTTAACTTGTGTATGAAATTCCGAGTCATGCTATTGATGAAGGATAATCATAATATATATGTATATATATATAGATAGAGAGAGGGGGGAGAGAGCGAGAGAGCGAGAGGGGTTAATGGACTAATACAAATATAAAATTTGTCACTTAGCTGATTGATCTTAGATATATGCATGTATGTATGTATATATGTATGCATGCACTGTAGAAGACGATATATAAATTTTATATACCAGATAATATTAGGAAAATTAATGAGAAAGGATGAAAGGCGTCAGAGGAAACATTTTTTTCCATTTTTTTCATATATATATATATATATATATATATATATATATATATATATATATATAGTATCTCCATTAAATTTCTCTAATATGCGAGCCGATAGAGATAATATCTACTGCTCAAAAAAAAATAAAAATGTGGTGTTTATTACAATTACATCTGAAGTTACATATATATATATATATATATATATATATATATATATATATATATATATATATGTATCCGATGCGATGAGAACAAAAGAAATATATATATATATCCGATGCGATTAGAACGAAAGTAATATATAAATTCCAACGTTCACAGCATTAATCCAAAAGAGGGCTCGATACCGATAATAGAGCGATAATTATTCCTATGTTTTTTCTTCTCAAACAAATGGAAAAAAGGAACGTTTCACACACGGCTTGGCTACAAGCAGGATTGTTCATAAGCATTTTCGGTTCTCACCGTCGAAGTGCAGTTGAAATGCACGGAAACCAAGTTGCATCTTTATTGTCAGTAAAATATTTTTGTCTATATGAAAATATAATAATATATATATATATATATATATATATATATATATATATATATATATATATATATATATATAATAAATTGGCAAATTCACTAAGAACAAAAAGGTTTTTTTTTTCTACTAGTTTCATTTCTGAATATTGAATGATGCTCAGTTAAATTTAGAATTTGACATTTGTAATTTTTAATTTTAAATTTAATTGTGAAATTAAAACATAATTTGTTATATTGATTTCTAATTTAATCTAATTTTAACTTTAATACATAAGAGATTGTACTTAGGGTATGCTGTCACGTTATTGTTTATCTTAGGTATATAAACAGTGCTCTATTGTAAATTGTGTGTGTCTGTGTGTGTATAAATAAAGTATATTTAGGCAGCAAATATTCACCCAAGCAAGTTTCATTAAAAAGAAGCGAAAAAGTGTGTTTCGACTTTCGCTGTGATTATCAAGAACCGATTTCAAATGTCCAGTTTCCTAAAGAATACGAGGATGCAGACAAAGGAATTCTAACTACCACAGAGATAGCACAATCTAACCGAAAATTAGAAAAATACAATAAAAATTAAACAGAAATATGTATATATATATATATATATATATATATATATATATATATATATATATATATATATATATATAAGTGTGTGGGTGGGGTGATGATAGTAATATAAAAAAACACAAGAGTGTAATGAGACAAACTTGCTGTCATGTAACATTAATGTAAAAACATTTAATGTCACATATATATGTGTGTGTGTGTGTGTGTGTGTGTGTGTGTGTGTGTGTTACGTGAAAATCATCTGCCTCACTGATCCCAGTGTTTCGTATCGAAATGCTCGTCGTACGTAAATTATTATCCAATCTCGAATTTGTACTCCCCGAAAAAAACGGTAATCATAACTTTCAAACTTCAGATTTGCAATTTTTTATCACGTTGGAGTTTTGTTAAAAACATAATATGTAAATTTAGAACCAATTAAAATGTTGTTTTTTCATATCACTATATTTTCGTATTAATCACACAAGTCAGTTTCACTTTTGTATTTTGCTGAATATACGCGCACGCGCACGCGCACACACACACACACACACACACACACACACATGCACATATATTATATATATGTGTGCGATGGATAAATTGTCGTCTAAATTACTCAAAAAATGAAAACAACATTGACATCTCATTTTAACAGATATATTTACCAAAATTACACGAAAATATCTTGAAATGCTAAAGAGTGAATTCGCTATTGACTTCAACGTCGGCCTCCAGACGACTTCGAAATATCCTGCAAATCTCCTGAAATGACATAGGGTATTTCCAGCAGCCACCCACTTGACTCAGGGCAACACGATGTAGGACTTCATGTTGAATTTGAGGTCCTCGTCAACAAATTCGAGAGTTCTTTTCTTATCAGAACGATCAGAGTGAGTTTTCCAAGTTGCCGTACCTTTGTAATAACCATTTTACTCATCCAACTCTTTCCAAAACCTCCTTACACCCAAACACTCTAAAATGTTTGTACTGGAACGGCCGACGTGAAAGCCAAGCAGTACAGCATGCCATTTCCAAATTTCTGGCGGAGTGAATTGCGTCATGGGGCTCTTTTTCTCACAGACGGTGCGCGCAACTGACTCTACTATGCTGTTCAGTCGACAAAATGAAAAACAAATAACGATCATGCAGGAAATTAAAAATTTAAAATGGCGAGAATTTACCCATTTCACCCTGCATATATAATTGTGTATTTGAACAGCAATCCCTCTTTTATATAAGTTTCATTAAAAACGATAAGTTCGTATAAGTGATTTCTTTTTTGGACATAACATGTGTAAAAACTGCTCGAATGTTCTATACCGGGTGTAACAACAAAATTGTTCAAATCATGTAACAGAATAATTATCCATCCGACAAAATGTTTAATATCTAAAAACCACTAAATTATTTCAATTTCTTTTTTACAGGTTTTCAGATAAGATAATGGCCACCTTGACACCATTTTTCGTAAGAATCGCTGAAAAGCCCTTTGAGATATTCAACTAGAAAGAGAACAGATTAAATCGTTTGTGTCAGACCCACTGTCTTCCCAAATGAGCAATGGTGAGAGGAAAAGATCATTTAGGCCTTCAGTATTTGTACCAACATTCATACTCTGGCTTCCATCTTCAAAGCCCATTTAAGAACCATGACGAGAACGGTGAATAAGTTTAAAAAAGAGAGACCAGTCAAGAGGAAAACTGGATCAGGAGTTCACAACAGCAAAAGTGATCATTATTTCAACCTAGAGCTAAAGAGACCAATTAGAAAACGTCCAACTCAATCCATAAGACGTTCGACGTGAGAAAGGAGTTTCAGCTATGGCAGTCCAAAGAGCAATGAAAAAAGATTTGAAAATTAAATCGTACATGAAACCTGTGAGGCAACTTGTTACTCCAGGTCAGAAAGTTACGTTAGAGAGAGCGAAGATCATCGGGAATAATTTGGAAAACGATCCTGAAATTATATATATCCACTTTAGTTTCCACTTTAGTTTCCTTTCTTTCACTATATGGTCAGTTTCAGACCCACTGGAGTGACAGGGTGTAATCGATTTCTATTTTTTCCTCAGATTAGGTCATTTGCAGTGATGTGCAGTAATATAAATCTATTTTCGGGGTATATGATGAAATTTGTTTAGCCTTGAGAAGTATTGCGTCATCCGTGATTGCATCAGATTTTTATCACGCTCAAACACTATTGTCTCGACTCTCGATTAGTTGTCCTACAGCCATTGTCTACGATGGACGTTACTCCAAGGAAGCGTACGAAAATTATAACGCTACACGAACACACTGGCAAGCCTTACCAGTGAGCATATCAAAATATTATAGACTGACTCTGAAACTCTCCTGATTTAAATCCAATTGAAAATCTGTGGTCAATCTGCAAGGAACGACTTCGTGGAATGGACCTTACGAAGTACTAATATGTGCACTGGGTCATGTTTCACTGGAAAAATACGAAAAAAGTAATTAATAATGGAATTATTCGTTTTGTTTCAATTAATTTGCACAATGGTATCTTTATGTTTGGTAGTTGTCCCATGTGGCAGATAAACATACCTTAGATTCTGTAAGAGTGGATTTAATAAAGATTGGTGATGTAATATAATGTTTCAAACGTGTGTTGATAAAATTTTTATCAGAACTCCCTCGAAGTATATTCGACGTAAAGAATCATGTTTTTTTAATTAGGGTGACATTTGTAAAATCAAAACTATAGTCAGTCTTGTTCCTGTGTATTACAAGTGAGTCAATGGTTGTACTAACGAAGGCCCTTTTTGTGCTCACTTGCTGCTTAACAAGTTAAATACACTGGAAGCTTACTTAACAAAGGAATACCAAACAATAATAAAGTAAAAATGGCGGAATTTCTTTCTTCTTTTTCTCCATATATTTCATTCGCTGTTGAAGCTTTAATAAAAGTGAAATATGTTAGATTTATAAACGTTTTCTATTTGTTATTTATCTTATCAATTTGTCGGATTCTGATCCAACTGTCCTAATGAACCGTCCTCTCTCACTCTCTTCCTCAAACACGCACTCTTTCTTTCTCTGTCCGTATTTTTAAGGAACTCTCTTGCTCTGTCTCACTCCCTTTGTACAAATATACTTCTTTTTTTCTTTGTCCAAATGAACCTCTCTCTCTCTCTCTCTCTCTCTCTCTCTCTCTCTCTCTCATTTCTCATTCTATCTTTCCATATGAACCGCTCTCTCTTACGCTCTCTGTCTCTCTATCTCACACGCTCTCTCTTTCTCTCTCTTTCTCTCACTCTATCGCAAGCTCTTTCTCTCTCCCTCTTTATTATGCCACTGACGCATTCACATGGAATATACAACAGGTTCGGCTGCGGAAACGATCCGAAATTTTAAAAAGGCTTTTATGATAGATTCAATAGGTAATAGAATGTCTAATAAACGTTTAGTACAGACGTTTTAGACTTGGCCAAAAAACCGTTGAAAGCTATCCATATTACCGAAGACCTTCAATAAGCAGAACAACATTTTCGTACAGACGTTTTAGACTTGGCCAGAAATCCGTTGAAAGCTGTTCACAGTTGACCTTTCTACAAACGGAGAAACCAAAAATGTCAAACAGGTGATGGTTACAATCAAAAGAAATTCGGTGATTGACTATATTAGAATTCGACGAAGATCTGGAAATTCCAAAGAAAGTATCAAAACGTTTTGAATAACTCGACTGATGATTCTTCACGTGTCGTGCAGACGTTTTTGGCACAAAAATTCGCATCATCGACGTGCTCCACCTGTACAATCAAAATTTAACTCCCCAAGACTTCTGACTTTTCCTAAAATTTAAATCGTCTTTGATAAATGAAAGAGATTTCAGATCATGAATAAGGATTAAAGTAAACACAACGAAACTATTGAAGATGATCTCGAAAAAGAACTTTGTAGATTGTTTCAAAAAGTGTAAAAGTCGCTGGAATAAATATGTGATTACTTCAAGGTCGCAAAAGGCGCGAATACCGGAGGCGAGATAATATAGCTTTTCATTAACCTTAACTGGCTGGGCAGACTTTTTATATATTGACTTCGCATAGCCAGGAACATAGCCACAATTATGGGTCACTCAGTGAGTATCGAAATCACTATACAAGTGGATAACATGCGAGATTAACCTGCTAACTATGATACTTATCATTCTCTCCGTCTGTTTGTCTATCAGTTCCACTCTCTCTCTCTTTCTCTCTCTCTTTCTCTCTCTCTCTCTATTTTATTAACTTTCAATTATTTTTTCATCTCTGCATATATGTGTGTACTTGATTGTGTATGTTCATTTTTCTCACTTTTTCTTTTTTCATTTCTCTCTAAATCCGTGTCACTTTATCTCTATATATATCTTTTACTTGAAAATTGTATCTGTTTCTCTCACCTTCTTCCTATCCCAATGCATCAATCTTCTCTCTTTCTCCTCTCCACATATGCACTTTCCATAACACGCACGCATACATATGTAGACATACACATATACTTAATGCATATATTTTTATGTATGCATGTAGAGCCTTATATCAGATCATTGCAAAAATATCGAGCCCGATTTTTATCGTTTATATAAAAAGACCGCAACTTGACAATGGCGTTTATTTTGGTGTCGATCTCTGGTGTGTTCGAGATTGAAACCTGGTATCGTTTAGTATCGACAAAAATATTCAATCTATCTCAGACTGTTGATTATCAGCAAATCTCTCTATCTCAGTATGTTGATTATTTGTCTATCTATCTATTTAAGTCTGTTGATTATCTACAATCTCTTTCAGTCTGTTCATATCTATCTATCTATCTATCTATCTATCTATCTATCTATATAAATTCAAGTATTTACTGTTAACTCATTAATGCCCACTGTAAAAACCAGTATGAATTTTAAAATTTAAAATAAAAATCCGATAATAATTATGAAAAAAATAAAATAAAGGCCCGTTGTTAGTTACAAAAATAAAAATAAAAATCGGATATTTCTTATAAAAATAAGAATAAAAATTCGAAATTAATTATTAAAAAAATATAAAATACTGTATAATATAATAAAAATAAAAATTTGATAAAATTTATGAAAAAAGAATAAAATAAAAATCCGGCATAAATTATAAAAATAAAAACCCGATGTAAATTATAAAAAAAAAAAAATTAGTTATTATAAAAATTAAAATTAAAATCCGAAATTAATTATATAAAATCAAAATAAAAATCTGGTATTAATTAAAAAAATTAAGATAAAAATCTGATATAAATAATTAAAAGAAATAAAATGAAAATCCGGTATTAATTATAAACATTTTCAAAAAATCCGATATAAATTATAAAAAATATTAAAAAAATCTGGTATTAATTACAAAAATTGAAATAAAAATCCAATATAAATTATTTTAAAAAAAGTATATTAATTACAACTTTTGAAAAATTCGGTATATATTAAAAAAAAATAAAATTCATATAATAATTATAAAGATTTAAATAAAAATTCGGTATTATTTTGAAAAATAAAATCCAAGTATTAATTATAGATTTCTATAAAATCCGGCAATAATTCTTAGTTTTTACCTTTAAGTCATTAATGTCCACAATTCCAAAAACGGAAGAGTGATCCTTAATAAGTTAATGTCAATAAGTGTAAGTGACGATGTTAGTTCCTCTTCTATATATATATATATATATATATATATATATATATATATATATATATATATATATATATATATATATATATATATATATATATAGTCGATACATATTTGTTTATATGTGCATATGTATATTTTTATGTTAGTGTATCAAGAAAAAAAATCCACATCAGTCTTTTTTTCTCACTTGATTTCGTCTTCGGACGGAATGCAGTTGAACAGGCCTGCCTGCCTGCCTGTCAGTCTGTAGATACTTTTACAAATAAAACGAAAGAAAATTGTGAATAGATAAGAACAAAAAATGGAAGAAAAAAAGAGGAAAACAATGGTCGTTTTTAGCCGCTGTGCAAAAACGTCGCCCTCACTGTATATGCAAAGGCTCGCTACAAGATCTTCCCGTGAGAGAGTTATATTTATCAAATACCCGAAGTCTGATTGAGGGCAGTCATATATCTGTGGCTATAAATCACATAAGTAATTAATGAGCTCATCAAAGAGGCGGAGAGCCAAGAGGGAGAAATTAAGGGTGGGTAGATTAGAAAAAGAGCAGAGTGCGGTAAATGATAAGACAAAAAGTCTATATAAGAGGGAAACGTATGAAAAGCTGAGAGAGAAAAAAGAAGGAAAGAAAAAAAGAGTGAATGGCAATAAGATAGAGAGAATGAAAAGAAAGAATGAATGATTAAATGAATGATAAAAAAAAGAAGGATTGAATGAAATAGAAAAAGAACGAGAAATTATTGAACGGAAAGAATTACCTTGAGGAGTAAGATAAAATGAAAAGAAAGGAAGAATGAACGAATGTTTAAATGAAAGAAAGACAAAGTAAGAAAGTCTGACAGAAAAAAAGAGTGAGAAAGAACGAAAGAAAGAATGAATGTGAGCAAGAAAAACAGAACTATGAATGAATTTTTAAATAAAAGAATGATTGAATGAAAGAAAAAAGAAGAAAGAATGGATGAATGAATGACAGTAAGAATGAAAAGAAAAAAGAATGACATTGAGAAAGGCAGAGGGGAAAAAGAATGAATAATTGTCTGAATGAAAGAGAGAGAGATAGAATGATTGAATGAAAGAAAAACAATGAATGAAAGAATGAATGAGTGTATGACAGTAACAAAGAATGAAAAGAAAGAATGACATTGAGAAAGTCGGAGTGAAATTAAAGCAAGAATGAATGAATGATTGAATGAAAGTAAGACAGATTGGTTAAATGACAAAAAAAATGGATGAAAAATGAATGAATAACAGTAAGGGAGAAAGACAGAGTAAAAAGAAAGAAATTATGACATTGTCTAGAACAATAGAGTGAAAATAAAGATTAGAATTGAAGGAAAAATCGCTTTGACTTTGTAAACCAAAACAAATGGAAATCTTTTAAACAGGAAGAAAAACGAATGAGTTTCTCTTTAAGAAGAAAACAGAAAAGAAAAATGTCTAAATCATTAAGTGACATATTGTAAGATAAGTTAAAAACAAGTTACCGTTGATAAATATATATATTAAAAATAAATATATCTAAAAAATACAGAAAGGGAAATGTGTGCAATTAAAAGCCAAGCTGTGACAGATTTGAATAAGAAAGAAAGAAAGAAAGAAAGAAAGAAAGAAAGAAAGAAAGAAAAAGAAAGAAAGAAAGAAAGAAAGAAAGAAAGAAAGAAAGAAAGAAAGAGTAAAGCTTAAAGAGAGTAATGGATTAATAATCTTAACATGATGAAATAAGGAATGAAAAGTGAATGAGAGATGTAAAAATAACCGTTATTAGGATACTCGTACTGAATTTTGAAAATAAAGAAAGAAAGAAAGAAAAAGAAATAATGAAAATAATAAAAAAACGAGAAAATAGATATGAAAAATAATTACGATTTGAATGAGGCAGAAAATAAAGTTGTATTCGTAGAGAGGAAAGTGTAAAATAGAAAGAGAGAAAGATAATGAGGGTGTGTGCGAGAGAGAGACATAGTAAAACGAAGATTAAACATGTGCAGACGACAAAGAATAAGAAAGAAAAAATGAAATTATTTACTCGGTAAAAAAAGAAAAGTAAAACAAAAAAGGAATAAGAGAGGAATGAATGGGAAAACCTGTAATAAGAGAGAGTAGGTAATGTTCGCCAGAATGTGGGCGTGAGAGAGTGAATGTGAGAGTGGGTGGAAGAGCAAGAGGGGAGGCCGACGGAGGAAGTGATTTTTTTAATATGAGTTAGAATTGTTTTTTAATGTAGTTTTATTGTCTGTGTTTGGGTTGAATATTTTTCCCAGGAAAAAGGCAAAGAGTTTTGTTGACCGGAACGACGGTGACTACGACGACGATGATGATGAAAAAGACACAAGAAATCCGTGCGGTTTGGTCAACAAAGTGCGAATAGCTGAGAAAAATGAGTGATATTTAAAGGAAAGAAAGAAAGAAAGAAAGAAAAAGAAAAAAAGATATATATATATATATATATATATATATATATATATATATATATATAAAAGTAAAGAAAAAAGAAAGAAAGAAGAAAGGAAGTAAAAAAGAGTACGAGTAAGGATTGAGAGTTTTTTTTTTACAAAGAAGATAATGCCTCTACAGTGGAAAAGAAAGAAAGAAAGAAAGAAAATGAAAGAAAGAAAATGAAAGAAAGAAAATGAAAGAAAGAAAGAATTCATTAAAAAGAAAAGAAAGAAAGAAAGAAAGAAAGAAAGAAAGAAAGAAAGAATGAATGAATAAATCGATCAAAAAAAGAAATGTACAAAAAATGAGGAAAAAAGAATGCTACGATTATGGATTGAGGGAGGTTTGTTATAAAGAAGTTAATGACTGTACAGTGAAAGAAAGAAAGAACAAAAGAAAGAACGAAAGAAAGAATTTAAAAGATGAAAGAGTTGAATGACAACCGAAACTAATCGAGACATGAAGTGAACAAAATAATGCATGAAAATAAATAAAAAATAAAAAAAAATGTACAAAATTTAGACAAAATTACTTAAAGATGATTAATGTGGGATATTAACTACCTCCATTAAGTGTATAAATTTTGAAATGATTTTAGGGTGGTCTTGACTGGTTATTCAAATTTTAAATCATAGCATGTAGCTAAATGCAACTGTCTTGTGTTCGCTGGATATAAACGTGTGAAAGTTTCAAACAGCTCTGAACAATTAGGCGTATATTTGAATATATATATATATATATATATATATATATATATATATATATATATATATATATAAATGTACAAAGGGCCTTCTCATTATTGTTGAAAGAAAATCTCCCTGATTAACCATGTCTTCAGGAGTGTAGCCATATTCACAATGTTTGGCTAGTTGCAGTTTGGTGAGGCTATTGAACCCATATTGGAGGTTTTGAATTCAGAGTTGTCCTTCTTCTAGACCAGCTGCCACGTAAGGCTATAGAACCCAATGTATCCTGCTATTTACCCTTAGCTGGGATAGATAGATAGATAGATAGATAGATAGATAGATAGATAGATAGATAGATAGATTTCTGTCAGTTTAAATTCTTACATTGACCATACATGCACCACACTCTCTCGTTGATTAACTTGTCACCTATCGAAATTCAGTGAAATTCGTGCACATATCGACCAGCACATCACGATCAACCAAAGTACAACTATCAATAGATGGATGTTAACAAAGTCAGATAGATAGATAGATAGATAGATAGATAGATAGATAGATAGATAGATAGATAGATAGATAGATACGAACAGACTAAGGTAATGAATTGTATGAGGTCGGTTGGCTTTACATTATGTCAACCTTTGTTGGTGATTTAATATCGAATTTCATATGACATCACCGCTTAAACTCTGAAATTTATTTTACTATTTATTTTTTCCTCAATAGGAGTAGACAGGTTCGCCTATAATCTGGTTCACATTCCTCCTCGATCTTTTGAACAGGAGTAGAGGTTTATCCCTTGTTTCTTGCTTAGTATTGAATTGTCCAGTTCATTCTAAAGTCTACTTTCGCTCTATACTCCTAACGTCTCCGACTGAACTCTGAAATTGTATTCGTTAATTAAATCTTGACTACTTCAAGTCAGCTGTTACCTTTTTTGCGTAGCCCCAAGAACTTCACTTCTTGCAATTCTTACGCCCATAAAATAGCATACCATAACATTTACCTTGAGTGGCTCTTGGGCCTTGTATTGGGTGAACATTAGTAAAAAAAAATAATATAAATACTTTTTTGAAACAGAGGTTGTAATATATTACGTCCGAGATTCCTTGACGAGTTAATATTAATATTAAGCCATTGTCCTTAGGTATCCTCATTTTGCTGGGTTTTTTTATGTTTATCCCATTCAGTTGCAAACATCTAAAAAAAAGATTAGTGAATATGTTAACTGAAACATGGCGATTAAGAAAAAACAACAGCTACAACAACAAAGATGAGGACTATTCAAAATATTATTGACTAAAAATAGCAACCAATCCAAACATTTTTCACTCAAGGAAATGAGTTTTTAATTGTTGCTTCTTGTCATATTAGAAACAATAAAAATGATGAAAAAATGTCAGTTTATTAAAACGAATCTCGTATGTACATATGAGAACGAAGTTTCCTATCCGGTTCAAACAAAAACTATGTGCACACGGTAAACAGACATAGAGAATCTGCCAAGTGTATAAGTATTTGAATAGAGGGTAACAAAAAATCACAAAGGATGTTTTTATTTTCATCTAAACAGAGCTAATTGGATTTATGTACGTTAGGCTCGAAAACCATTGGCACTCAAAAGCTGATCACGAGTAATGCTTTATAAATATGCGCTCTGGAATATTAACCCAAAATGGCAATTGCATTTTCTTCTCGAGATTTTCAAAGCTCTTTTCAGTCGACTATTAGACAGGAATCTCCTATTCACAAGACTTCTCTCCATTATCAGCATATTTATTGGAATTCATTTCGTAACTTTCTTCGTGATGCCACTTGGATTGATATTATTAATCGTCCTATTGAGAATTGTGCCACAGACTTTTCTTATTGGGTTAAAGCCGACATAGATGTTTTTGTACATTCTCGGAAATGCCATGTCAAACCACAATCTTCTCCATGGTTCATACTGGCCTATTCAGCCGCTATAGCCCACACGAATAACTTTTTTCGGCTATACCAGCATGGCAATTCCGATCATAACAACCACCTGTCTGTGTCTGTGCGTAATAATTGGAAACGTGTCCTCGAAGTGTTTAAGACTTTGTTTGCTAATAGAATGAAGCACGGTATAGCTTCTCGCATATTTAGCTCTCGTGACTGGCGGTTCTGTAATAGTATGTTAAATAAGAGTCCTCTATCCCTCCACTCAGTTTGAGATGTTATCTGCTGATAATTTTTTATAAATTATTATCTATTATAAAAAATTTAAGACGGCCAACCTTATCCTCAAAAATAACAACACACCAACTAAGTCAAAATTACAAAGAACAAACATTATCTATGAGTTCAAATGCCCTTTAAGGAACTGCGTTCCTCACCAAACCGGACTCATAAATAATTACATCGGCTACACAACCACATGTTTATCCAGACGTCTTACATTACACCTATCTGATCACAGCTCCATCAGAACACATTTAAACACACACTCAGATTTACCCGACACTATTAGGAACATACTAGTAGAAAACACAAATATATTAACTGCATCCACTTGCAAAAAAAGACTAAAGATAATGGAAGTTCTAATAATAAAAAAAAAAAAAAGCCAACTCTTAACAATATTAACTATGAACAAGGCCACAATGTGCTAACCGTATTCGGAAATTAAAAACATCACTACCACACACTGAACATACACAGAACACACACACTCTACTAAGCTGATAATCGAATCATCCTTGATAATGGCTAAAGGTATAGCCGAAAGCGCTCGGAAATATAAAACATTTGGACAGTTCTTACACACCCTTTGTCCAGAAAAAGAAAGCTCTTGTCAGAACACAAGAAAAATTAAATAAAAGCTCAACCGTAGTACCTTGTCTGTCTTTTTTTAATGAAAACATATATATATATATATATATATATATATATATATATATATATATATATATATATATATATATATATGGTGGAAATACTTCCCAGTGTTTTATATATATATGGTGGAAATACTTCCCAGTGTTTTAATGTTTTATCACTGAAATATTGATCTTAGAAAGTGAGTTGAACCGAAAATCTTTCATCGCATTCACGTAAAGTTACATGTATATCCTCGCAAACACACACAAACATACACGCACATACATAAATACATACACACACACACTCACACAAACACACACACACACACACACATATATATATATATATATGCATGTATATATACGTTTGTATGTGTGAACTGAAATGCTCCCTAATTAAATATTGAGAGCACTAGATGAGTATAAATAGATGTAGGTTAGTTGTGGCAGTGTATCTGTGACAGTCAGGGAAAACAGACAGATTTTTGAACACCAGATAGCCGTTGAAGTCCAAAACGAAATGCTAACTAATCTAGGGTTTTTTTCTCGGTCAACAGCAGCAATGGTATTCCAATCATATGTGAATTTCGGACATATATCAGTAGCACGTGGAATCTGCGAGTGCACACTAATTGTCCAAAAATAGAATTGGGAGCGATTGACAATAATGGTGACTAACCAAAAATGAGAAATCATGCATTAGATCACATTCCAATTCAGCGCTGGTGCCCCTCAAACGCATCAGTCAACACACTGCAAGCGTATACTGCATTCAGTTATGGTTTTGTAATGACCTCCTCTATCTCCTTTGTAACAGACAGTCTATTTTGGGGTGGGGTGGGGGACCAGCACATTCAACTATGAATCCAGCCTGTCGGCACAGTGTTGTCCAAGATGGGATTGGTTCTGTAATGATACGAGTGTCCTCTTGGAAATCGAATGGACAGTGGAGTCTATTTAGATACGTCTGGAATACACAGATCTTTTGCAGGCATTTGCATCATTTTATGTTTGCCATATTTCCACGTAGGGATGGTTTCTTTCAGCAATATAATATATAACGGGAGATACGTCTTGAATACATATAGCGACTTCCAAATATTGCTGATATATATATATATATATATATATATATATATATATATATATATATATATATATATATATATATATATATATGCAAACATTGCTTCCTGAAACGTCTCGGGAAACATCCCAAGAGTTAAAGAAAGTATTCATGAGCATAAAAGTAAATTAAAGAACACGGTCAATGCATGTGACCACAAATTTTGTCCGCAATTTACATAAAAACTGAACACAGTGTAGTCAAATGGATATGCATTGATGCATAATCTATGAGTTCACTACCATTAATATATGTTTTCAATATATTCTATTTTCCGAGTTATTTCAATATTTTCTATTTTTGTTAGCCTCGACTACTCCTTAAAAAAACATACCCATCCCATCACCATCCACCTGCAAGCTGAAATTAATAGGACAAATAGAAAGCTTTATAAAAAGAATGAGATGGAAAACGCATTTCTTTTTAAACCAAGAACTTAACACAAATAACACACTCAAGAAAAAATACCGCATAAAAACGGGGAAAAAATGTCCCCCGCAACACAAGGCACTAAACGACTTCGAGGAAGATTTGACTGACTTAATAAGAAACATAAAGTTTCATAAACAGTAAGATGCATTCCATAAACACAACAAATTACTCAAGGACAACGTCACTAAAATCTACAGGAAGAACAAAAAAAACAACAGAATACGATATTAATATGGAACCTAAAACAATCGCCCAAACATTAGACCTAGACGACCTAATAAACTATATCGCAAAATCACAAGTATTTATCACACTGAAAGATCACAAACAACTTTTCTGAACAAGCCCAACATACCGATTCATAAACCCAACCAGAAGTGAACTAGGTAAAATAAAACTAAAAAGAATATACACAGAACTAAGGAAGAAGTTAGGAGTAAATCAGTAGAAAACGCAAAAACAACTATAGACAAGTTCCGTAACTTCAACAAAATATAATTGCCAATTTATAAAAAAGCGAGATATAAAAGATTTTATCATTCTATAACAGAACACATGCTGGATAAGTCCATCTTAGCTCAAGAACAAATAAAAATAAACACCAACGAAATAAAAATCATTAAGCACTCCCAAAAATCACTATTATTCAACAACGAAAAAGCGTACATAAATAACTAAGGAACCTTTGACATTACAATGGGAAGTTTTGACGGGGCTTTTGTGAGCTCATTGGTATACATTTGCTATACGAACTAATTAAAATAATGATATAGGCCTCGAGAAGGGCGAAACGTCACATAATCTTAAGAAACCGTAACAGACAAAGAAAACAGACAAAACAAGAAAAACAATCATAAAAAATATGGAAATCGACATAGGCAAAAAAACTAACCGAACTAGGGTGGAACTAAGGAATGTGGCTCGTCATAACATTTTCCATGGAAATAGAAATAGACAAGCGATAGGCATGCAACGTTTTGTCTGTAGGGAAAGGGATTGTAGTGTTGAAAATAATTCATCGCCTTGAAGGCATTGTAAACGCTTTAGAACTCTGGATATGGTAACAATCCTCCATCTTTGGTCTAATCTTACTCTTGTAACGATAAAGCATAGCCGGAGGAGTTAGGTACTTTATGGATCCTTCATATAAAAATCATCTAACACGACTTAAAAGATAACATGGGGAAGCGGAGTAATATTTTGATCTAAAGTTGTAGGCAAATTTATAGATCCCTCTATAGGTGATGATGATGCTATCAAGATAAATGCAAAATAATCACTGTAAGTTCTTGAACAAAGTATTTTAGCAGGTCATAATTAAGAGCCTTTAATCTAAGGAGGGTATTCACGTAAGATAATACTCTACCTATATTTCTGAGATGAGGTGTTGTAATTATTTACATTATTTACATTGTTCAAAATGTTGTTATCATCTTTATTACTATATTTACGACCTTTAGGTCGATGTACGTTCCTGCTTCAATAAAAAATGAAGAGAAAAGCAATATCACCACCCTCTGTGGCATAAAGTTTAAATACTGGACAGAAAACACCACAGGAAAATACGAAAACTTAAGGAACCTGCACACACGCTAGGCTAAAACAAAATCCGGACTTTCATCGACATGAATACAATAAGGGAACCAGTAACATTGAGAACTAGAGAAAAACGACAATAACAAAACATTGTAATATGAGCTCTGGTAAAAAAAAATAGTTTCTGAGACATTAAGTCTATAAGTCCCAAAAATTCACTCACTTATATCTCCAAGCGGATAAAAGCATTGGTTGGTTGATCCAGAAGTGACTTGACCGAAAGAGTTGTGAGTTCAATACCTGACTACAGCTAAGGAAACAAAAATTTGGAGAGTTGAGTTATCAAGGGGAATTAACTATAACTGAGACATCCGAAAGCATGGCACATGGACTAAATAAAGAGTTCGGTTCGAAATTCCAACAAATACCACCCAAAGAAGGCCGGAGCGTAAAACGGACGAAATATTGTGAATATGGCAGTAATGATGAATACAACAGTCAGAACAATGTAACATGTAAATAGTGTAAAAAGATCATGCTCCTTCACACTCTGTGCAGCTGACTGTTGCCCAGTCTTATATATATATATATATATATATATATATATATATAGAGAGAGAGAGAGAGAGAGAGCGAGAGCAAGAGAAAGAGAGTCAAGTAGTATTTTTTGTAAGAGAAATGAGCAAGTGTGCCGGTCAGACAAGAAGAGTAGTACAAAAATACTCATCACTGAAGAGCCATGTGCTTTGTTCCATTCAAACAATAGCAACAGCTACCCCTGACAATATCCACCCCACCACTACCAATTCTACTATTATCATCATCATCATCATATTAAATGAAACATTTACGAAAGTCAGTAGCAGCGCGTAGGATGAGTTTTTTTTTTATTTTATTGAGGCTAGGACGGGTGAAAACGAATTAAAAATGAGGACTTTTTCATGTCCTTTAATTAATGGATCTTGACAGCCAAAGAATTCGCAAAAGTATTTTATCCATAGCCCCTATTTATGTATGGTATGCATATATATATATATATATAATGAACAAGACCAAACAAGAAATGAAAAACAAAACAGACGCACAAAAATAACCGATCCTGTGCCACAAAAAAAAAAAAATGAAAAATGAAAAAAAACAGAGACTAGATGTTTACTATGACTAAAAAACGACTGACAAGGTACTGCGGTTAAATTTTGTCTTTTTCTATTCTTTCTGGACGTAAATTATGTACTTTCCTTATAGGCTGCCGGGTATATAATTTATACCCAGAAATAAATTAAAAAAATTAACCACAGTACCTTTTCAGTCGTTTCTAATGAAATTTTTTATAAAAGAGGATTGCTGTGCAAATACACTATTTCATATATATATATATATATATATATATATATATATATATATATATATATATATATATATAATTGTGTATTTGGGCAGCAATCCCTGTTTTATACACATGTTTCATTGAAGAAGCACTGCTGTTGAGCTTTTTACTATTTTGGGGGGAATTTGTACAAGTGGTTTCTTTTTTGGACATAGAGTTTGCAAGAACTGTCCAAATAATATCTGAATCAGAGCTCTTTCGGCTCATGATCCTTTGGTTGTCTGCTTATGTAAAAAATATTATACCAATAGAAATGCACTAATTTCTTAACACGGTCAGCACGTTGTGGCCATGTTCCTGACTGATATTTTTGGAAGTTGGTTTCTTCATTTTTATCGTCAAGGGGGAGAGGGAAAAAGAGAACCTCACCATGCGTCCCATTTGCCCTATTTGCCTCCCCACACCTCAACAATCTGAATGTAATGTGAACTAATTTTAATGTGAGAGCGTATACTTCTACCGACAGGTTCTGCTTCAGACTTGATAACCTTCTCCACTGGACTTGATGTCCCCCACCCATTAGTAATACCCTAGCGACGATGATGACCGCTATTGGTTACGAGAGAAAATAAATTAACAGTTTCTGTTTTAACGAAACGTAGACATGTTTATTTTAATTTTTTAAAAATGTTTAAATAAGTTTCTTATCACATGACAACAGGTATCAGAAAATAGCGTTGATTGATGACTGGAAAAGTCAACATTCCTAAACTAAATTAATATTGTTTTAATTTAAATTGCTTTAATTACCCGAATCTTCTTTTAAGATAAAGTTCAACCATTCTTTTTTAAAATAACACCAATATTAATACATGAAATTTGAATTTAAATACTTTTAATTTAATTTTAAAATTAGGTATTGCAGTTAATTTCTTTAAATGTCTTTTAGCATGTTTAATGAAATAATATGCAATATTATCATGAATTTTTTACGTAAATTTAGAAAAATAAATGGATAAAAACTTACCTTTTAATCACAAAAATAGACTTCAGCGTTGCTCCTTTTCTCTTTGTATGAAC
This sequence comes from Acanthosepion pharaonis, assembly GCA_903632075.3. Lineage (NCBI taxonomy): Eukaryota > Metazoa > Mollusca > Cephalopoda > Sepiida > Sepiidae > Acanthosepion > Acanthosepion pharaonis. The sequence continues at coordinate 397,506 of CAHIKZ030001551.1, forward strand.
TAGTCAAAAACTTTCTGGGTAATGGTCACATGATTGAATCCGGGTCTTAAGAAGGGGTCAGGAATATTCTCCATGGGTAAAAATCTTTTAAAAGTCAGTAAAAAAAAAAGACTTCTGATGTAACACTAAAGTCGTCAAACGTTCCCTATATACTTTTCATAACCGAATGATAAAAATTTTTCGTCTAAATCTGTCCAACTATAAGTCCTTTGAATCGGCAATTTTTTTTTATTTCAACCGGACGCAATAAAAACATCATCATTTCAGCAGAGAATGTCTGCTGACTTAATACGGTTGGAAAGCAAGCAAAAGAATTTCTGCTTTTCGGTGGTTAAATCTCTAGGACCTTCCCCCTCTATTATTCCGAAAGGAATAATAAAACAGAAATGAAGAAATGGGAAATACACAAAAATACAAGTATAAAGAGAATAGCGATAATTAACAATAATTAATTTTATATTGCACAAAATTATTTTTTCCTGAAAAAAAATGTAAGGCATGCAGAGCATGAGTTGCATACATGAATCCTTCTCCCTGAATATATATATATATATATATATATATATATATATATATATATATATATATATTAATTATTTTCTTTTAAAAAATATGATTACATCGCTACACAGAAATTTCTATGTTTCAAAATTTGAACTTAAAGTTGTAAATTTGATTACAAAAATTAAACCTAAAATCCAGAGTTTCGTTCCATTGTCAAGCGATTTTAGGAATAACTGAGAAATTTACTTAATTTATAAGCGTAGACAATCTTAATATTTGGAGTTGTTATGGTTGCGGAAAATTCAATCTATTTTGATTAGGGGTGGTTGGGTTTTAATTTCCCTGGACAAATTATGTATCAAATATACGTTTCTTACAAAGTCAGGTTAAGTTTAGGTGGGTGGGGGTGCCTGATTACCAACACAGGCATTCGTTATTCAGCGTGCCGTCTAGATTTTTAATGAAAATTGGCATTTTTGTTTATCCGCTTAATTCATATTTTTATACACAAATATTTTCTAAAAGGGTCATTTAGATATGAGTAAGTCATATTTTCAATATTAAAATTTTATTCCTATACTTGTGTATTTCGGCAGCAATGAATCTCTAATACACGTTTCGTTAAAATGAGTGATAATGAGTCATAACGTACATGTCGACATCAAGATTTTTATCTCGAAATTCTGATTTAGGCCTTTACATACCATATAGGTTGACTACAAGCATACGGTAGCCCAAAATTTAGGCCTACCGGTAAATGAAGTTAGGCTACAGTAGACGATAATCTGTACCAAAATTACGTAAGGTTACACCACTTACCTGTATATTGAGACACTGACCGTAATATTTTTCTATATGCGTTGTATAACAAACAACCTACAAAACACACGCCAGTGGTTACTGTATATTGTATCGGTATAACTTAGAGAACATTTACAATCCGTTAGGTCTACTGATAAATACATTAAAGTCAAAATCAACTCCTATAAAATATTAAATTATACATCATATCAGGTAGTTTTTGATAGTACTGCTACGTATCGTTTGGTACTGTAAAACACAGTATCATTTATCTACTATTTGCATAAGCGTTGGGTACCTCTAGGTGGTGCAATGGCTAGCAAGCTTGTCTCGCTCAGGACTATTGCTAGTGAGTTCGATCCCTACTGGGTACCCCATACTTTCGGCCTTGTGCCACATCTGAGCCACGCTTGGAAAATCACTATTTGCAACAGTGCTGCACCGTTAATAAAATACTAAATTTGTGTTACTATTTTATGTTAATATGCCAAATATGTTCACAAAACACAAGTTTTAGTGCGATATATTTGTGGCAGCCTGCTGGAAGTACGATAGGTGGTTTACTGTAATTTTTAGGAGTGCTATTTCACGTGTTTACAACTCGGTGGCAAAGGTTTACGTTTTATACCCGCCATATAAGTTGACACTAGGTTTGGAAACATTTTTTGGCTTGAAAACTAGATTTTGTACGCTGCACTTTAAGGTAGTGAGTGTAGGAACTGTCTAAATGATTGTTTATTCCGAGCGCTTTCCGGTAATCTATTAAGCATTTTCAAGGATTGTAAATAGTCTGTGCAAAGTCTAAAAAATTGTTGAAAGGTAGACATATTATTCATTATCAAATATGGTCAGTATATTGTGAACGTGTTCATTGTTGATAATGTTAAAGTATTTTATGACAAGGCTTTCTATTATTTTAGACGTTTTTGCAGTTGGAGATGAGTGTCACATTTGCGTTTTTTACATGAATGTTGAGTATCGAGAATGGTACATTCCAATGTTAGTTTAAATTTATCCGTATCGATATCTGGTCTGCATGATATAAGGTCAGCTGTCTTGCTAAATGGGTGGTGGTATCTCTGACATAATTATTTGTGAATTACCTTTCGTTGGAAACGCAAATAATATTGCCTTATATATAATATGTGTGTGTTTATGCGTGTGTGCGCAAGTGTGTGTGAGATTAATAGTACTAATATTGGGTAAATGAATGATAATTCAGTTTTTGGCATTTTTATCTTTTGTCATTCAGTTACCGAGATGAGTTTCTCTGAGTGTTATATATATATATATATATATATATATATATATATATATATATATATATATATGGAAATTATTTTTTTTTTGGTAAAATTCAGGTAGCATCCGAGACGAAAACAAAATAACTTCCGTGCCTGATGATGACTAGACGTACAGTCGAAATTACTTGCGTATTTAAGGAAGACCTAATACAGTTTAAAAAAAAAAAAAAAGGATCATAACACTCATCGAGTGATTAGTAGGTTAATGCATCTTTAAAATTTTGTTAGCGAAGGGATTTCGCCATTTTATATCATTAACTTTACTTTTTGTATGAATGATTCATTGTAATATATATGTATGTATGTATATTTGTGTGGGGGTGTGTCTGTGTATTTACTATGAGACGCATACACACAGATATATAATTATTCTTAGAAATTATTTATTTCTTTAAGCCTTGTTGTTAGCGCTTCAGGACATTTGCCACAAAGTTATTTAGAGTGTCTATCTGCGAATCTTAGTCGTAACTCATTAATATTCACTACACAGATAAATAAATATAAGTGAGTGGGGCTGCTTAAGACAGAGTGAGACATTGATGGAAGCGGTATTTTGTCGTTTGTTAGCATTAGGGTTTAGGGATGCCTTCCTGTGCGACTATTTCGTCCGTTCATTCAATTACGAACTTTTTTTTTTATATATTTTTCCCCATCTCCGATCACTATTTTTGTCTGCCTCTTCATTGGAAGCCCTTCCTCGAATGATGTGTCACTCAGAATCGTGTGAAAACAAAATAAGATAGAAATAACCAAGGAAGTAGAATCGACATTCAAGTTATTTGTTCATTTCATTCGGAAGTTGATTGAGTATGTTCCCCCTCCCCAGACGAGCTGAGCATATCTCCCACCCACGAATTATTATTATTATTATTAGCTTTCTTGTTTTGCTTGTGATTATTATTATTATTATTATTATTATTATTATTACTATTACTATTATTATTACTATTATTATTATTATTATTATTATTATTAGGCGCTTCCATGTTTTGCTTAGGACTATTATTATTATTATTATTAGGAACTTTGCCGTTTTGCTTAGGATTATTATTATTATTATTATTATTAAGAATTTTCCTGTTTTTAAGAAATTATTATTATTATTATTTTTATTAGGTGCTTTCCGGTTTTATTTGTAATTATTATTATTATTATTAGCTTTCCTGTTTTGTTTAGAAACATTATTATTATTATTATTATTATTATTATTATTATGGATAACACCTACAATGCAAATTCTCCGGTTGAAAACTAAAAACTATGCGTAAAAAAGAAAATATAATAATAATAATAATAATAATAATAATTAAAACAGGAAAGTTCCTAATTCTGGCAATCAATATCCGAATGTCGGTGTATTTCTTGAGCTTGTAAATTTCTTTGAACTTGCTGAACAACCACGTCGATGAAGGTACAGTTTCTTGTTTGTTTGCGTTTCTTTTTTAGTGGGATATGTTTTTTCCAATGGTAGCTTAGATGTGGCACAAGACCGAAAAAGGGGGCACCCAGTGAGGATCGAACTCACTACTCAGTCGTAATCGTTTTAGCGATACAAGCTTGCTAACCATTACATCGACTCGAGATGTCCAACAACTCTTGATTATAATCATAATATTGTAATAATAAGATCTTGAAAAGATATTATTATTATTATTATTATTATTATTATTATTATTATTATTATTGCATGTCCCTCTGCTTCTTCTTTCCTCAGCACGTCCTGTGAATATTAAATTCTTCAATCCACCCTTCCTCATAATGTGTCCCACTAATTTCAATTGTCTATTCCTAATTTTAAGTATAAGTGTCTTTCTCGTTTTCTTCAGAACTTCTTCGATTCTCATGTTTTCTCAATGGTATTCTCAGCATGCATTAGTACAACCACATCTCTATCGCACCGAGTATCCTGTTAATCTATGAGAAAATTCTCCAATCATATAGAAGGATAGATATGAAATAGCAATTCAGCATTCTTTTCCTTGTTTCTAGCGAAAAGTTTCTGTGTCTTGATGCCACAAATACATGAGAAAAACCATAGAACCATCTAGAACGTAGTTACGGAAATATAATCACTCTTAGGCTACTGGCTGAAATAATTCACGATATACTGATAATGCTTCATCTCAAAATTAAAAACAAAGTTAAGAATGTAGAAACAAAAATTGTTGACTGAAAAAAGATGTAAGAAAAACAATAACAATGAAGATAAGAGTCTGAATTATTAACGGATTTTATTTTGATAGAAACAAACGGCTTGTACGCTAATAGACAACGAATTAAATGAGCATGCTAAACTAGAAAAAGAAGTGCGACAAGGGTTTCTTTAACCGGTGTTTGATGACTGAAAGAAAACTAAACGAACACAAAGACAATATAGTCAATGAAAGCAAGAACAACAAACTAACCATTAACTGTTATAAGATTATTTGTGCATCTTATTTGTGACTTAGTTTATCCTGAGTATGGAAAATACTTATCTGTCAACACTTGCCGTAATAAAAGAAACAGGTGGTAATAAAAACTGACACAAAAGTCTTAAAGAAGGATAGATACGCACTGCACATGGCCAACGTCAAATTGTCCAACATGTAACTCACTGAATATTGTTGCTGTATTAGGGGGGAAGAAGACTTAAAAATTACTTCGCCAATTAGACAAGTTACAAAAAATGCTTTTTTAGCAACCTTTTAAAAGTTTATCTCAAAATTGGATGCAGACAAATCTCTTTACGTTCTTTCCAGAAAAAAATTACAAATCCTTTTTCTTACTACAAATAAAATGATTGCCAGCCTTAATCCGGATTATTTTGGTGACAGTTTAAAATTACGCATTCTTTTTTTTTTTTTTTTTTTTTCATATATCTAAGCTATAATTATAAACTAAAGTTTGGGAAAATGAAAATTTCACTGAAATAAATTGGAAAATTTCCAAGTTTTCATATGAAATAATAAAAAAAACTGCCTCAATAAATAACGCAAAAAAGGTATATTCCCTCGGCATTAGTTTAAACTGACACCTTTAACTAAGAAAACATTTGACAACTTCTGTTCATGAAAATGGTCCAGACTGAAAAAAAAAAAATAAAAATACCATAAACCAAAAAAATTCGTTCGGATTCAAACATGTCGAAAAGAGAAATTGCCGCCGAAATAAGCCAAATGTCTTGCCTTGAAAATCGCTTCACCGACAGTCGCCATGCAGCGATGATTCCTGTCTATATCTAGAAACACTCTGTCACTGATATTGAGCACATTTCCACCATAAATATAGTACATTTTAAACTCTATATTTGTGTGTGTGCGTAGGTGTGCGTGAGTGTGTGTGTAAAAATCCAGATATAAATAAAATATATTTGTAAAAACAATATAAATAAAAATCAAAAGAAAAACTTTTCTTTACCAACGCGTTTCGTCCTTTATCACGGTAAATGAAATGATTTTATTTCGTAATTTGTATTTATACACAGAAGTAATATGGAGGAAAACTATTGTTGTTTTCATATTTTGAATTTGAGAACGGTCTAAAATATACTTAAAACTTGCATTGTAAGGGAAGGTAAACTGTGGAAGGCGCTAAGAAGTGATGTAATTTAATACCGAAAATGTGTTCTCCGACAGCGATCGTTGTCGATCGCTAAAGTACACACTGTTTAATAAATAAATACACCCTATGTGATAAATAAAAATGTGTCGTCTATATCAAATACAAAGTGTCTACGAAAATAAGTTATAAGAAAAATACGTTTTCGAAAACGTATTTTTCTTAATAACTTTCTTAATAGCTTTTTTTGGTGGAAAGTTGTTATAAAATCGAATATGCATACTAATACCATCGGATCTAGGTACCACACACAAATTTTCGTAGGAATTTGTGCAGTAATAAGAAAATTATTAACAATTTCATGGGGTGTCTTATACTTATTTCCACCATTGTATTAAAATTTTAATACAAGGAACCATCACCTGTGGTGAAAGATGCTTTATTTAATATCAGAATGTGTCCAACAAAATGTTGTCTAGCACCTTGACAATACCTAGTTCTTGATAATGACTGAGACAGTTGAAACTACTTGAATAACAGCAGTATATGAGTTTGTTGATTCTGATGTACGACATTTGAAAACTGAAAAATACAATAAAAAATAAAACAAACAGATATCGTCACTTGAATTGAAAAATAAAACTAACAGAAATCATCACTTGAATTTCTTGTTTGGGTGAAATCTTGTTGCGCTGCTTAAATATACCCTCCACACACACACACACACACACACACACACACACACACACACACACACACATATATATATATATATATATATATATATATATATAGACTCAATTTGTCTATATTATTCAATAATATATATATATATATATATATATATATATATATATATATATATATATATATATATATATATATTGATTGAATATAGACAAATTGAGTCTAGTTATTTTTTATACTGATCCTTTCCAGTTTTCTAATTGATGTTAAGATGAAATTCATTAAGGAAGGCACCGTAGATTTTTGTTGTTTTTTTTAACCCAAGTACTTTCGATCTTTTACAAGATCATCTTCAGTAAATTACAATGACAAATTTATTGTAACTGCGATAAAATCTGCATTCCGTTGTCAACACCAATGTTTTACACCACGAAAATAATAAAGAAAAATTTCAAATTCTCGAGGCCCTCTGTATCAAAATCATCCAATCAACACTCAACAGAATTTATAACCAATATAGTAACGACATATTAAAGTGCATATAACAAACCTTTACCGCCATTTTACATTTCTACCAATTCAACGCCAGCTCCCTTTTATTGAAATGCGTGTTTTGCAAAAAAAAAAAAAATCCACAACTACAACGGATACATTTAAAATTTTAAAATAACTATAACAATAATAATAATAATGAGAATGATTTTAAAAACATGCACGAACGCGCTCGCGTTCCTGCGTGTTTTTAAAATCATTCTCACCACAGAATGCAGATTTTATCGCTGTTACAATAAGTTTGTCTTTGTAATTCACCCCTGAAGATCATCTTGGAAAAGATCGAAAGAACTTAGGTTAAAAAAAAAACAACTTTTCTTGGTGAATTTCATCTTAACATCAAGAAACTGATCAGAAAGAATCAGTATAAAAATAGTTAGACACAATTTGTCTACGTTATTCAATGAAACATATTTGAATGAAGGGACCTGCTTGAATACACATACACACACACACACATATATATATATATATATACAACACACACACACACACAAATATATATATATATATATATATATATATATATATATATATATATATATATATATATTTGTACAACAATCAAAAAGTTGCGTTCATCAACTGACGTCATCACATTATTATTTGGTCTTGATGACAATGATAACGAAAATCATAATTATATGCGTGCAATTCCACCATAAAAGAAATTCTTTCTTTTTTTTCAGTCAGGAAATAAATTGTAAGGCGAATTGTTTTCTTTTTTTCTTTACATTTAATTTTCCTTTTCTTTTTTCCTTTTCCTTTCCGCATTAGTTGCCCTATATTAAAAGAAATAAAATAAAATATAGGTATTTGGAGATGAAGAAAAAAAAACAAAGGAAAAAATCTTAAACCTGCATGAAAAATGTCGGAGGAAAAAAAAGCAAAACTGGTCGACACTTCCCATTGAAGGTTGTTTGCCCCAGTCAGTCAGTTGTAAGGGAACGCGTCTAAAGAGCTTGTAACAATTATCCAAAATAGATTTGCGTCGTCTTGATAGATTCTTTTTCGTCCTCTTTTTTTCCTGGTTTTACTTCCCACACGTTTGGACTGAGTAATTACGTATTTGAACGATGTTTCTGTTGAATCCCCAACAGAGGGTTCGAGACATTTTCATTTTAGAAATTTTTAAGTTAATAACAAAATTAATTTGTTGGCCGTGTCAGTATTTATTTCTCGCTCGTCAGAGTCAAATAAATCTATTCGAATAATAATAATAATATCTGATTCTACGGTGAAACTTTAAATCGGTTGCAAAGATAAGACCTTTGAATTTTTGTTCATCTATCTACATAACTATCTGTCTGTTTTAGTCTATTCATATCTAGCTGTCTCGTTTCAACTCTATCTCAGTCTCTGTTTTGCCTATATATCTATCATAGTTCATACCTTATCTCGGTCTATTCCTATCTATATAGCTATCATAGTTCATACCTTATTTCGGTCTATTCCTATCTATCTATTAGTTCATAACTATCTCAGTCTATATATATATATATATATATATATAGAGAGAGAGAGAGAGAGAGAGAGAGAGTTCGGGATCAAGACATTCATTTCTGTAGTTCACTGCTACCATCAAGCAATTTTTTTTCCTGATGACGGCCATTATTTTTTAATATTTTTATTATTCAATATATATATATATATATATATATATATATATATATATATATATATATATATAACAGAAGATGTCTCTGTGTGTGTCTGTGTGCTATTTATGCATGTCCACATTTCTCGACCGGTTTCGATGAAATTTATGCACCTGTTGTAAATTTACTAAGATACGTTAAGTCCAACGTTTCAATCCCCAAGCACCCCGGGTTTGGGAAAAAAATCGATAAAACTGAAGGTGGGTACGACATTTTGCAAGAACTAAGGCACGCAAAGAAAATTCTTTGCACTTAATGCAAAACATAGCTCATGTTACGAGATTTATGTAGAGTGGTGCTTAATAGTTTTCTTGCGACGTTGGCTTCACACAATAAATTGCAAAAATGTGAAAAAAACGCGTTTTTCGCACTACTTAAAATAAAAACTTGAATAACTTCCTCATTTTATATCCAATTTTCTTCAAACATGTCGCAAAAAATTGTCATCATGCAAGAAATAAGGTAGTGTATAATGAGAAACCACGAAAATCTGTTTAAAAAGCCAGTTTTTCGGCCATAAGTCCCTGGTTTTTCATGTGATGCTTTCCAAATTTGCCATGTAAATTACATATGTTGGACAAATTGCCTTGCGTGAATGTTTGGTTTAGATTACTTCAGTTAAGTGGACGAAATCTACGACAAACTAAGTCCAAAATCGGCTTTTGCCATTTAGCCAATAGTTTCTTCATATGATTCCATCTTAAATTGGCATTCAAACTTTGATGCAAAGATTGTTTGAGAAGGATTACTATAGCGTTAAAAGGGAAAAAAATCCTGAAGAACCTATTACTAACCAAAACTTTGCAGTAAATGTGCAAAGGAGGAGGGCTTCATGCGTTTGCACTTGCTGTTGAATCAAGCTCTGACGCTTCATCCCTGTTTTTGTTTGATTATTAGATTTGTGAAGAGTGCCATACTATTTGAAAGTTATTATGGCATAGGAAATTTACTGAATGTCTAAAACATTAAAACAATTTAACCCCGAACAACGACCACACAAGAAGGTTCTATCGATGGAATTCCTTTATTAAGAACAATCAAACAGTCGCGAAGGACATACCGTAAAAAAGATGAGGTGGGGAGTAGCTTAGTATGCCAACGGAAGATGTATGCAAGCGGAGACGCAGGCAGGCATTTCTAGACAGGAGATGCGGGTATACAGGGAACCATGTATACCCAGACAACGCCGGGTACCTCGGCTAGTAAAAGTATATAGATTTACATTGCCTATATATATATATATATATATATATATATATATATGTGTGTGTGTGTGTGTGTGTGTGTGTGTGTGTGTGTGAGGTGAGTGTGTGTGAGTGTGAAAATATATAGAAAATAGGAAAGAACTCGTTAGATAAATAATCCAAAGTTCTTTAGTATTTTTGTTATTATTTTTAAAAAAACAGTGCTCGATACAAAAGTAGAGCCTAAATATAATATATATATATATATATCTACTATCTATATTTCTCATGTTGTCTGTCTGTCGTGGGCGTTGTTACCTCGCCCAGGCCGCATTTCTCACCCGATTTCGATGCGGTTTTCAACACAAGTTTGCAAATGGCTGCCGTAAGGACATGACGTAGCCCGATTTTGGAGTTCAGACTCAGGTTCCGAAAAAATCGATAATCTAAAAAATCTATAATCGAAAAAATATGCTTACAGAAGGAATGATCACATTTCAACCAAATTTGACACCCTCTTAGAGTCTATCATTAGAAGTGGTGTCCAGAAGTTTCATGACCACGGACCCCTAAACAGCATGGAAAATCGATAAAACCCCAAAACCGATATGCCCAGATTGTGCCTGAACCGCATGTCGATTTTTAGCGAAAACCGACCGGATATACGAGGAGGCCATTGGGAGTCAGCATGTGGAGTTTCAACTCTGAGCGACCCCCAAACTGAGTGCAAATCGACGATCGATCAATCCTTAAAAATGTTTTTTCCGGTTGGGTATTTCCTAAATGCAGATTAATTTAAGGTCACGCTATGCGCAGGAAGAAACAGGTCTGTGCGTGCAGTTGGGTTGAAGAAAACATTTGACCTCTAATTCTGGAATGGGTGAAGGGCCATTGAAATTCGGCTTTTTTATCCCTGCTGCCAGGTCTGACTTTGAGCCACAAATGACATATTCGACTTTTGCTTTAATCGTCGCATCTTACCAAAATAAGCACTTCCTTCATTCGCGTCTTTACTGAAAAAAAAAACCCGCATACGTGCTGGGTGAAAATGGTTCCGCCCTCAGCAGTCTATTTTCCAATTCTTTAAAACTTTTCCCCTAGCCCAGGCCGCATCCCAGCTCTGACGAGGAGTTTTTGAGCTAAAACAGCAGGACTTCCTCCCAATTCATTTCAAAGCAAACGGTTAGCGGCTTTTCGTTGTCGCACAAACCAAACGAGCAAAGTCTTCATTGCAGCTCCTTGCATTCTCATCGCCGGCATCACGTACGTTAGAGCCAAGCTGCATATGCAGCAGGCAGCTTGACCCCGTTTACGGCCAAAGCCATTTTAATTAAATTTGCAAATCATGTGCGCGTGCATGAATGCGTGCTAGCATTTTCCATTTTGCGTGAGCTCATTCATTGGTCTAATTCATGGCCAATGTCCAGGCTACACCAATCAATGACATGTCACGCACCCTTTAAATACCTTCAGCGCGGCTGCATCCGCACTCAGGTCTTGATTTGATCACCATTAATGCATCTGTCCTTGGATTAATTGACAGCTTCCTGCTACCGCAAGTTACCTATTTCTTTAAACGTTAGCATTACCCATTTTATCTCCGCGTGCTGCCTCTACTGCGCAGCCCAGTCCATCTGAGCGTTCCATACCTATTTCTACCTTTTCGTAGTTCAGTTTTGCTATTAGACAGTTAACTGCTGTCGCAAGTTTCTTCTCTTCTGCCTTTACTACGCGGCCCAGTACACCTTAGGGTTTCACTACTTTTTAACCTTCAACGCTTCAATGTTTTGGTTGCGTAACCTCTTCCTACGGCGATGTTTTCGTGCTGCCAGAAAGCACGGCCCATAGCTAGGAGAAGCTTTTTCCATACGGCTCCACTTCATTTTTAGTTTTCGTATACAACGAGGTTGCACCGCTTCAGCTTCGGCATCAACTTCTATTCGCATTCTTACACAGCATTTCTACAACCCTTCAAATGGCTCCTACAAGACGAACATCCGCACGTCAGCAACTGAAGACCCCTAATACCGTTAACGTTACATGCACATTCAGACGACTGCGGAGGAGCACATAATAACTCCGGTTACAGATGATCATATAGCGTCTACTTCAACCTCTGCTTCGCACTCTTTGCGTGCCGTGGCGATGACCAACCCGGCAGCTCTGCAAAGACTTCAAAAACACCCAGGCGAGGCAACCTTAGCAGGCGCTCAAAAAAAGCCTCAACGGCTAAGGGGAAACGGGGGCAGGATTCCATTGAGTGCGCCTCCTTGGGGGAGAAGCGGCTGGCGTCTACTTCAACCTCTGCTTTGCACTCTTCTGAGTGCCGTGGCGTGACCGACCCGGCAGCTTTGCTAAGCGTGCCAAAATACCATGTCGAGGCAACATTAGCAGGCGTTCTAAAAGAGTCTCTGCGGCAAAGAGAAAGTGGGAGGAGGAAACCGAGGTAGAGGCCTCTTTGAGGCTTTCCAATCAATCTCAACGGAGGCAGTATGTTTTGTCACATGAAATGCTTGGTGAGCGTAACTACCGTTTGTACTGCAAATCAGTTTAGACATATTCGTTGAAAAGTAAGAGGAAACTACCTAAACGCTTGCAAGACAACAAAAAAGCGGCTTCATCACAAGCGGTTTTACGGTCTCGACAGAGCCCGCATCAAAAAGCTACTCGCAATGCAGCCGACGCCGCTGCAACTTCCATTCGACGGTCCGAGGAGATCACGGCTGAGAAAACCGCACGTAACGCAGCGAAAGCGCACAAGGCGGCAACGCGATGCAATTTCAACTTCCGCTACTAGAGCTGTAGAAGGACTAACTGAAAGGCTTGAAATGTTGTAGCCCACCAAAGAAGTTTTGGTTTAAGGTGGAGTTCAACTATGAGCCAGTTTTGAGGCTTTCCGGTCGCAAAGACCTCCAAATAAGATCCATGTCAGTTGTCTGTGGGCATTGCAATGCCAAAAAATGGAAAGGAAAAATGGAATGGAGTTTGCTGAGGACTGGCGGAGGACTTCAGTGTAGACCACATTTTCAGCTTTTCTGAGGGTGAATAAAGGAACACATCATCGCGCCTGCCGACTCCAGAGCAGGCTACGTAAAGTTGGCCGTATGAGAATCACTGCTCCTCTAAGTGTACACCAGTGACAGACAGCGTTTGTCCTTGGGCCTTATTAATTGTCATAGCAAAACAGGGTGCGAATGGGAATGGGGATCTTCTGAAAGTGAAGGGTATATCGGCATCTGATAGATACAAATGCATCCTTGGGATAAGCACTGGCTCCCCTTTACCGCATTACTGTAAAGCATTGAAGACATCGCCAACTAATGTATAGTTACAAGCATCAATTGTCTCTCCTCACATCACCATACCATATGTACAGAAATGAATGACCCCGACCAGATTACGGGCCCTTTCAAAAATGCGTGCGAGACCACTCCGTGCAGCAAAAAAATCGATAAAAAGCTCCGGTTCGACTATGCCATCAGCTGTCCGTTTTTGACTTCTTTTCACGCCCAGGCTGCACTTAACGTCAAATGTCGATTCAACTTCCGGCATTTACTGCGTCAATTCGCAACAGAGACAGATTATCAATTTGGACTCAGGCTTTCAAAAAGTTGGTAAATCGGCTGGTACTCCGGTATTTGGCGGATTACATTCTAAAATTTCGGGCGTTCTTTACAATTCAACAAGAAATTCCTATGCGGCCCAGTTAGAGGTGCCTTGCATAGAATGCCGTGTGACCCCGTCGTGACTCAAAAATCGATACAAACCTCTGTGTTGACCATGCTCTCAGCAGTTCATTTCCAACTTTAAACTTTGTTCTTTCTCCCAGGCCGCATCCCAGATCCGATTTTTCAATTTACGTCATTGTGTCATGCCGGAGCCCGATTCTTTATTTGGGACTCAAACTTTGTAAAAAAAAACGTTTAACTTACAGGTGATACGGATTTTGGGGGGTTTAAGTTGAATGTCTCGCCTGCATTACTCGGCCCAGTACATCTAAGCTTTTCACCTCATTTTGGACTCTGTGTAGTTGACTTCACGTTGTTAAACACTTTTGAGCTCTTTTTATTTGAACTTAAAATCGGACCAATGTATGGTTTCAAAAGTACCGGGTTAACAATACAAGGGCAACGACAACCCCGCCCAAGTAGTATAACGAGTCTCAATATTTCAGGAAACTGGGTGGGGTGTGAAAAATATTTGTTATTAACATTCTTTTTTCATTTGGTTTTTCCAGTTACGAGTCCTTTTTTAAAGCTGATCGTTTTGTGTTCATTTTGTTTAGTTCTTTTTTCGTAACAGATTTAATGTTTAGTACAGAGTTTAGAAAAAATTCGCAGTGTGAAATAGGCAAGAAGTAAGGCATGTAGCAGCATCAGCACGGCAAAGGGCACTCCTTTAAAGGCAAGGAAGGGCCAAAATATTTTAAGTCAAGTGATAGCGATTACTGTATGAGTCGTACGATTTTTGAATCAAGCACGCTCAACGCCTGGCCATGCTGCTAGTATATATATATATATATATATATATATATATATATATATATATATATATATATACCGTCTTACCTATCGATCTGTTTATCTCCGTTCTGTTCCCATCTATCTATCACGTGTGTGTATACATTCACGAATATAGAGAAACATAGTTTGACAACAAGCTATGTATATCGTGTAGCTATTGCTAATTTTACTAATACAGAAATGTACTAATGTCTAAAAGGGTAGAATTGTCATTTGACAGCATGTGAGTAAAGCGGACTCGCCCAAACACTTACATAGATAAAATGATGGTTACAGGGATGTTTCAGGAGCAATTTTATATCTTCACATAGATATTTATTCTGGTCAGCCTAGTCTGGTACAAGACAAACAGGAGGCATACGGTTATGATAAAACTCACAACACTAACAACTATCAAGTAAACTGGCTCGATAATCATTATTTTTGCTGACGCCTCACCAGATAGATAGATAGATAGATAGATAGATAGATAGATAGATCACACATCACCTTAGCTAATGTTGTGATGTGTGATCAGGAAAGACACAACACTTAACTCGACAGAGTCAGTCATGATAGTAATATTCAATACTCAGTTCAAGTCACTGTAATAGTATTATCTCCCTTTCCTAGACAATTACCAAGGACTACTTATCATGAATGGATCAGTGCATTCATGATAGCAAGGAGAGTAACTGCTTTTTACCACATCTCCCCTTTTGAAACTTCCTATTTTTTCTGTTTGATTTAAGATGCAAGACTTTCTGTAGGCTATCTCTTCCTTTTACTGGAGCGTGTGATTTCCGGAGCTATCTGTGGCATAGGTACATCGAAAATGTTATCCAGAACCACCATCAGCTCCACTTCTCGGATACTCTATTCGTCCGAGTACCTTTTTCTTATTTGATTTCAATGTTTTTTTCATGTGCCAACATAAACCCTTTTATCATGTACAATAAATTTCCGATACTTCTCTCGTCTACCCCATTTTCACAGCATTCCATTCCATTTTTGGTAGTTCGAAAGAATCCTTTTTCGCCGGGTTTGAAGTATTTCTTAATATCGAATTTTTTCTTCTTTTTGATCCTTTTTTTTTATTTTATTCGGCAGCTGTTTGTCAAATAGCGATCGAATTTTCCTGGTGATCATTAATTCTGCCGGTGACATACCTGATACTGTGTTAGGATTAGGTGTCACCCGATATACACGTAAACACTGCTGTAATAACATATCCTTAGTTTCACCTACATTGTTTTTCAATGCCCTTATAAATGTAACAACGAAGCGTTCTGCTTGACCATTCGATCTTGGATGGTAGTGGGTGGGGGAGATTTGATATGTAGTATCGCAAAGGTTTTACAAAAACTTTCAAACTTTTTAGCAGTGAATTGCGTCGTATTATCCGGGATACCGTATCTGGTAAGTTTATTGTAATTGTAGAAGTTGGACCATAGCATATTAAAATTTCTGACCATTTGGAAAAACTGTCGACAACGATTAGGTAATAGATACCATTTATTGATCCCGTGAAATCGATGTGTAATCTCGATGACGGTGTGTCTGTCTTTGGCAAAGGGTGGAATTTAACTGGTGGTGATTTTGCGACCATGGCACAACTTCTGCATGCTTTTACAAATCTCTTTAGGCCTTTGTTCATATTGGGCCAGTAGCCATAGTTGCGCATGATGGATTTCATTCTAGTGATACCTGGATGACCTGGATGAAATTCTTTCAACATTCTTTTCTGAAGAGATGCAGGCATTACTACTCTTTCACAAGACATTAAGACTTCATCGCAAGTTGAAAAAATATTGTCATCGTCAGTTTTCGATTTAATTTTATTTTTCTCTTTCAATTTCCACCTTACTTGCTTCTTTTTTTTCTCTAATAAAATTCTCCACCTGACCTTTCCTCGGATCTTATTTATTTGAAAATGCTCACATAAATTCGCAAAACGTCACACGAAAATGAAAAAATTAATCATGGACCGATTAGTCACGCATGTGATTGATAAGCAATTTTCTCTCTTCACAGAGATATTTACTCTGACACACCTATTGTTATAATAATAATAATAATAATAATAATCGGAGACCGCAAAGACAAAATCTGCCTTCTTATTGACATTGCAGACTCTAATGTATTTTTGAAGATCTTCAAAAAAAAACTATCAAAATACAAGGACTTTGAAATCGAAATCTCCAGAATATGGCACACGAGGACATCAACAATTTCAGTGGTAGTTGGAGCCCTCGGTATGATGAGAAGAGATTCCCATCGACTCATTGAAAAGATTTCTGGTAGACCAGGTCTGAAATAAATACAAAACATTGTACTCACAAGTATAGTCCACACTTTACGATGGGCTTTGCCTTTGTAAAATATGTAATCATAGGTGTTTGTTTATTTTTATTGTTTTTATTTCCTCAAAAGTGCTCAGTGGAAAATGTCATGATGCCATTTCTGACGGTAGGTCTCTGGTTTCGACTCGGAAAGAAACTACTATAGATGAGAAATCAAAGGAAATAATAATAATAATAATAATAATAATAATAATAATAATAATAAGAAGAAGAAGAAGAAGAAGAAGAAGAAGAAGAAGAAGAATTAGAATTAGAATTTCTGGATGCAGCAGCATCTCAAAGCTACAAAAGATTACTTTGTGCAGAAATGCACATGTCATCCGCAAAACCCTCTCCATGACTTCCACATTTACCAAAATGATAATAGATGTTTGTAAATCGAAAAATTACCTTGTACTTTTACTACGTAATATCCCTCCTTCCCGTTGAGGATATTTCCCCGATCACTACCATTTTAATCTGTTCAAGTCTATCGTTAACCGTTATCTTCATCACATATTCTTATAAACTATGTCTCTCCTTCTAATTCGAGTGGCTCCTGGTTTTGTACAGAGTGAACATCATTATATAAAATATGTCAGTGAATATTGAGGAATCTCATCACACATGAAGAAGAGACTTGAAGCAACAGAAATATGGTTCTACAGAAGGCGGATAGAACATGAAGTTTTAGAGAAAATGGAAACAAAATGAATACTTATACTTAACACCAGGAGGAGACAGTTGAAATTTCTAGGGCAAATTATGAGGAAAGAGGGCTTGAAAAATGTGATACTCACAGGCCAGAATGAAAGCAAGACGAGTAGAGAAAAACAACGCATAAGCTATCGAATGAGCTTCAGTAAATGGATGGCGGAACATGGTTTAGGAAAATAAGCAAAATGTCAAAATTTATAAAAAGCTACAAAGGATGGAAAATTGTGGAGAGCTATGATCACCAACATCCTGAAGGGACACCGCACATAATCAATAGTCACTCAAGGACGTGTGACATGAAAAATTTCTACGAAACTGCAAAAAATAGTTCCAGATAACGGTCGAGAGTACTCGAATAAAAACAGAACAAAAATATGAATTTTGGAGAGATTATCCATGGTGGGACTTGGAGGTTGCCTATCCCCTCCAAAAATAACTTGCCGCACAACTTCGAAGAAGATGTGAACTAATTTTAACGTGTTAATTCTTACAATATAAAACCTTCATCGAAGAAATTTACAGTGCTTGGTAGTATTTCTCTTTCCATCCTTCATGTTGGTCAAGAAAAAAATCATATAAATCATAAAAATGTAAACGGTCTCTTTTTATTTATGACTTTCTCTAATCTGGAAACCAGTCACTGTTTACCCCAAACTGGGGGTTATAATTCACATAAATTCATTCATTAGCATAAAACATTTTTATTCGCACCCACCTCGTGACTTAAAGGCCAGCCTGCCCACCACTCAAAACACACTGGCGACGATCCTGCCAAACAAACACGGCCAAAGGGCAAACTGGTCGAGATGTTGTGCTAGTAACAACAAAGATGAGGAATTTAGTCCGAGTCTAAATAATATTAATATCCCGCAAGTTTAGTGTCAAAATTTCGTGCTTGCAAGAGGCTGCTGAAAAAAAAAACTACCGCATTTTCTTGTGCATAATACGAGAAATTTTGAATGAAAACTAAAGGCAAATAATGCAGGTCGTATTATACACAAGTACACGTTTACAGAAATTTTTACTCAGCTAAAAAAAACTTATTTGAAACAGCAAGATTGCAAATCCACTCAACACAACAGATAATAAAAAAGCAGGTGTTGATAACAACAATTTAAAAACAGTATATGATATGTCAGCAATATTTGTTTCTCTTTTCAGTTTAATGAAAGACAATATTTTTTTTATTTTCATAGTTTATTAATATATAGAAATATCATATAGTCATATCATATAGAAAAGTATGATAGATTAATTAACACCTTAAAATGTATTATCGAATATGTCGAGTTAGCACTTACCCCCACCCAATGGCTAATTTCTATTCTTTAATATCGTGAAAAATTAAATATTTTAATGAAATATATGTACGACATTGATATTTTAACGAGTAACATGGAAGAACTTTTCAAAGACAAATTTACATACGGATAGCTGTACTAGGAGGTCGTATTGTATTCAAGGACGTAATTCATTCCCTGTTTTTAGCTTCAGAAACATGGAGTTGTATTATACTCAAGTTGTATTATACACAAGAAAATACGATATGTTATTTTAATCATAGAATCGACTTGTCATTGTCCCATTGATATGGGAAGCCATAATGGTGAGAAATAGTAAAACTATTTAAGGCTTCCCATATCAGGAGTTCAACGTAAGAACGGTTTTCTAATGACAAGTAAATGAGGCTTTCTCGTCTTGCCGAAGAATTCTCTCTAGCAAACGCATGACTTTGACATACAGTTCTGTAAATTTATTAAGCTGTGGTGTTATTCTTGAGAAGATAAGAAAGAAAAAATGTAATCTGTGAGTTGCAAAAGACATTGAATGAAATTAATTTTTGAGGAGGGCGAAAGAACATATTGGCTTAAACGATACGGTAAAATCAACAAAGAGGAAGATACCATATAAACAACACTATATATATATATATATATATATATATATACTTCTTATGAACTGTTCTTTCACATCTGTCATGGTGGCTTGAAAATAAAAATATATTTATAGAAAAAACACACTATCCAATCAGCACAATGACATGTAATAGATTGACTCACCATGCTACACGCCATCACTTACAGAGCGGCACATCCAATAATTAAACCCTACTTCCGAGCTATCAACATAGTGGAAATTTCTGAGTCTTCCCCCGTATGGTGATCTTGTGTCGTACTTATTTAAATAGGAACGAACCCACAACAGTAGTAGATGTTCTACCAGGCTAGCTTACTAACCACTGCTTCATAATCAGATGCCCAAAGACGATAACATTAGTTCAAATGATGTGTGCAAGAAAAACTTTGATGATTTTGTTGATGATACTTATGATGATGATGATGATGATGATGATGCTGGTGGTGGTGGTGGTGGTGGTGGTGGTGGTGGTGGTGGTGGTGGTGGTGGTGGTGGTGGTGATGGTGGTGGTGGTGGTGATGGTGGTGGTATTGAGGAATATTTTCTTTCCTCGTGCCGGCAATACTGTCTGGCGGACACCTGCAATTCAGCATATTACGCATGCGTGTATTTTTCCTGTCTTTTTTTTTCTTTTCTTGTTATTCAACTGTTTGGCTTTTCTTAACAATCACACACAGCAATAAATATTGATATTAGGGATAACTTTAGATTTTTCATCTGGTCAGCTATGTAGCAATTAATGAGATAAAACTTCTGTTTAAAAAATCAGCAGATAGATAGATAGATAGACAGTGTGAAACCGACGATAACTATGCAATTACCATTGATTCCTATGTCTTCGCCTTCTATATTTAAAAAGGCTTTCTCTCTGATATTGAGCATACTTAACCTATAAATATAGCAAATTTTAAGCAATATATACACATCCACTCATATATATCCCGTTTGTATCTATCTACCTACCTTTCTCTCTGTCTCTGTCTCTGTCTCTCTCTCTCATATATATATATATATATATATATATATATATATATATATATTCCACTAAACAGAGCATCAGATTGTGGGGAGTGTCGAGAACTTTCCAGCACACCTCATATGTATGCAAACACATGCGCAAACACATACTTTTAGGTAGCAAAGACAAGTGGGTTTTTTTTAAGTACTGGCGGTCGTTATTTTTCAACAGTATGCAATAAACGGGGAAGGACTCTCAATAAAAAAAAAAGTGGGTCGGAAATTATTTAAAGGTTCAAAATGTGCTAATAAACGGGGTGATCTTAAGCTTGGAGGTGGGCAGAAAATTTGCTCAAAAAATAATCACCCTTCACTTCTATTAGGAAGTAGTATCAAATACAAACCATTGAAAATACGATTTCTGTTAGTACGGCGTAAGGCTAAACTGAGAGAAATGAGTGACGGAAGATTGTATTGCACCAATCAATCATTTGGGGATCACGTTCACACCTGTCTTAAAAAATTAAGATTCGAAAAGCTATCATTTATCTGTACTCTGAATATAGACTTGTAAAACTGTTGGAAAATAAACAACGCTCTTGGCTACGTGGCTGGCATATAAATTGGTTGATAAGCTTTTACAAAGCAACAAACACATGGCACCCGGTGAGGATAAAGCCCTTTACAAGAACAACGGCCAGTGACATAATCTTGTTATTCATTACTACACAAACAAGAATGAATTTCCTTTCCTTTTCTTTTCTTTTTTTTTTTTTTTTTTTTTTTTTTTTGGTTTATATCGGGATGCATTGAAAATATATATATATATATATATATATATCTGTGTGGGTGGGTGGGGTATTGCGGTGTGAATGGCAGATCCGGGTTTGCAGCCAAATCCAAGGAATGCAACACGTTTATAGAAAGAGATAAATAAAACGCTTATGCCTACAGAATGGTGAAGACCTGCTGAGAGTTTCAGCTGCTGCTGCTGCTGCTGATGGAAACGATACTTTTGTTTTTTCATTTGTTATTATTCATAGTTTTAAATTGTTAGCCTTTATGTCTTTGCCTCACTCATCAGTGGAATACGTAACAGTTACGACATTACCTATTCGCCTCTTATTTTGTTTTCTCTTTTTATCATGTTTTCTTCATTCCTCTTATTATTTTTCTTATTTAAATTTTTTTCTTTTCTTCATTTCATTCGTTTTTCATTCATTTCATTCTTGTCTGTCTGTCTTTCTCATGCGCACACACGCATATTAAAAACTGTTTGATTTTTACCTACGGTCTATTTTCGTTTCCGTTTCATTTTTTTTAATTTATTTGAAATTTAAACATTTAAACTATTTACCTTTATATTCGTTGGGGTTTTACTTCTATTTTTAACTTGTATTTGTGTTCATCTATCTATCTATCTATCTATCTATCTATCTATCTATGTCACAATGTTCGTCTCCCTATAACTCAATCTGTTCTATCTATCTATCTACATATCTATCTATCGCTTTTCATATCTATCCCAATCTTTTTATATCTATCCCAATCTTTTCATATCTATCTATCCTTTTTCATATCTATCTATCTTTTTCGAATGTCACAAAAAATATGAGAAAAATTAAAATGGTAATAGACGAAAAACAGAGATCTGTTTAGTCATAAATGTTTTAAAGATGCCAGTGTTGCGAATGTAAATCGTGAGAAAACATTCAGAATATGAAGGCCGTGGGCTGAAGACATAAAAGAAACCAAACTAAAACATTTAAGTAAACATCAGAAAGAGGAACATTTAAGTAGTAATACATGAAAACTCAGCAATAAGTTTCA
>CAHIKZ030001551.1:422500-447500 GCA_903632075.3 Acanthosepion pharaonis
TAATAATTATATCTGCTCTACTTTGTATTGAGCACTCTTTTAAGAATAGTAATTGTTGGTTATTGGAATTCATTCCGTATATACCAATATATATACTTATATATATATATATATATATATATATATATATATATATATATATATATATATATATATATATATATATATAAAAAAATGGCTAACGATGTACTTCTGTTAAGTTTTAAAGGCGTTTTCTTATGTGCGAACAAAATTTCTTTTTTTGGGCTTTAGTGTGTACCCAGATGATTGTTCGTAATTTATTTCCGCGCACTTTCAGCCAATCTATTAACCCTTTTCAAGATGAATCCTCGGAACGAACATTCACTTGGACTATTTCAACGCAAACTTAATACAACAAGAAATCTCTTGTTCGCATACAACAAAAATACAATAAATAGTTTTAAGAGAAATACCTTGTCAGTCATTTTTATGAAATATGTATTGAAGAGGGATTGCTGCCTAAATATACTGCTATACACACCTTTACACACACACACATATATATATGCAAATTTCGTTAAGAACGACTGACAAGATGCTGTCGTTAAGTTTTTTATATAATTTTACGTGTTCTTATAGTTTTTTCTTATCAGGACATGAATTATGTAAAAATTGTCTAAAAGTTCTATATATCTAAGCGCTTTCGGCTATACTTTTAGCCATTATCAAGGATGAATTTTATTTTATTTTAACTGAATATATGTATTGCTTTTTATGTATGTACCTAGAGTTATAGGAATGTTGTATTTTCCAAATATGGTCAGCACATTGTGACCATGTTTATAGTTGATATTATTGAGCGTTGGCTTTTCCTTTTTTATTAATAACGCTTCCATTATTCCATTATTTTATTTTCCATGTTATACACAATTATATATATATATATTGTGTGTGTGTGTGTGTGTGTGTGTGTGTGTGTGTGTGTGAAATCTAAATGTATATCTAAATGAAATAATAATAAAAACGAAGGTGTCTGAAGATTTTAATTTTTTATATTTTTATTGTTCAATATATATATATATATATATATATATATATATATATATATATATATATATATATATATAACATTTTCTTCGTTTTATTGTTTCTTCATTTTATTATTTTTTAAAGTTTTCTTTTAGCTTTTCATTAATTTAATTTTTTACATTTTTTTTAATCTTTTAATTTTCATTTAATTTTTTAACTTTTCCTTTTCCTCCGGTGTTCCTCCACTTTAAAAATTTCATCCTACACTTTGCTTCTTTCTCTCTTTCTGTTTACCCCTCTCTCTCTCTCTCTCTCTCTCTTTTCTGTCTCTGTCTCTCACTCACTCTCTCTTTCTTTCTTATATGTATAGTTTCCTCCTTTTCTCTTTCTTTTTATTCTTCTCGCCTTAGCTCAGTGGTTGGTTGCTAGTTGTCTGAAGTCATCGGAGACTTGGAAGAAAAACACCAGACAACGTTTACCGATATTTGTCATAATATCCGTCCGTTTCGTAAAATAGATTATTCATTCATTCACTTGCTCGCTTGCTCGCTCTTTCACTCGTGTGGGGGCAGTGGCGGCTGAAGTTGTTGGGTGTCGGCCAGTTAGCGCCTCGTTTGGTTCATGCCGACTCGGCACTGAAGACGAACAAAATGGTTGCTTCATAAATATTCCGGGTGTCATCATCATCATCATCGCTATTATCACAATCATCATTCTTATCATTGCCGGCGTAGTCAGTATCATTGTCATCAGGAGTCGGGCTTTTCTTTTTCGCTTTCCTCGTTTCGCGTCGTTTTCTGAAAAATTATTGTCATCATTTATATTCTCCTCTCAACAGTCTATAATATTTTTTCTTTAGATCTATCCTTTTTTTTTATTTGCAGTACATTTTTATTTATTGATTAAACTTCCTGCGTTCAACGTACTTTACGTTATCCTATCAATTTTATTTCAATTGACTTTCCTTCTTCTTACGTCATTTTTCAATGTCTTCTTTTTCTTGATTTTCTCCTTTATTTATTTTCTAACCCCTGTTTTAAAACATTCTTTCTCCATTCTTGCTTTTTTCTGTTTTCCTACCTATTTCCTTTCTCAAACGTCAACGACTTCTTCTTCTTCTTCTTCTTCTTCTTCTTCTTCTTCTTCTTCTTCTTCTTCTTCTTCTTCTTCTTCTTCTTCTTCTTCTTCTTCCTTCCTTCCTTTCCTCTTTCTTTCTTTTTTCTTTCTTTAATAAATTCCTCCTTTTTTTCCTTCCTACCCAATGCATTAACACTCCCCCCCTTCTACTTCTTTTCCATCTCTTTAAACAGTTCTTCTTCTTCTTCTTCTTCTTCTTCTTCTTCTTCTTCTTCTTCTTCTTTCTATCTCTTCCTGCTAAAATATTCCCCTTCCCTTTAAACAGTTCTTATCCATTTTCTTCCTCTTTCTTTCTTTATTTCCCTAATATTTCTTTGAAAACATTTACCTTTTTCTTTTCCCCATTCCTTCTTTCCTATACATTGTCTTCTTTTTCTTCATCATCTTCTCGGCCTGTTATTTATTTATTCATTCAATTCTTTCTCATTAAACACCAACACTATCATCAATATCTTCTTTATCTGAATGATTATATTCATCCTTTTCATTTCTTTTCTTTCTTTTGATTTATTTTTCTCCACTTGGTTTTAGCTTGCGTCTTTTTTTTCTTTTTTTTTTTTTTTTGTAAAGAACGATGAAAACATCCACCGCCAGAAATTCATTTGAGCACATTACTATTTATGCTTGGCCTCGCTACATATATTTACAAAGCTTAGCTTAGTCTGACACAAGGCATCAAGAATGACTCATAAATCGTACTTTCTACATAATAAGAATGGTTAGTGTAACGGTTACCAGAGCAAAAAGTGGAATCGGCAACTCGAGTTCAAATTATAGCCTAGTTTGTGACATTCGCACAAATGTCCTTGCGAAAGGTATAAAGTTATTCCCTTTTTCCCCCGAAAACCTATAGGTTAAATAGTAGTACAGACCGAGCTCTTTAACCTTATGTGAAAGCTGGTCTTTTTTATCATTTCGCCCCAAACAAGGCTATAAAACCACTAAGACGCAAACGTCTACTGAGTGTGAACGAATATGAAAAAGAAATCATTGAGAGAGAAAACAATAAAAAAGGGGAATCAAGAAGACATTTAAATTTTTGAAGTTCACAGTTGACTGAAAAGCAAGAATCCTGAAGATAGTGCCACAAGCGAGAAGTGCGAGAGAAGTAACTGTTTGCTTAGAACTTATGGTTACATCTAGTCAATTCAAACACAAAATTATGAGACCTAACAGCCAATCTAGTAATTCTTAAAGTCGGGGTACCAAAGAGGAATGATCATCAAAACAATTACCATTAAAATATTTATAGAAAAGTTAGAAGGAACCTACCTTACGGCGACGGGAAAAGAAGAAGGATGAGTTTGAATTCAAAGCCGTAGAAAAGGCAACAGGAAACCATTCGACTATATTTCCCAAAAAGTCATGGCAATTCACAAATAACAAAGAAAAAGGAGTTCGTGAAGAGTTATGAAATTGCATTTATCACCATACGGTGACGCAATCTTTATTTATAGATATGATCAGTGTTTGTTTTGTGAAGTATAAATATCAGATCTGGTAATAATTCAATAGATTTATCGGACCCTCTGGCACTGATGAACGTTGTTATGCGAAACACTGGAGCTGGGCAATGAGATAAATCCTTTGAACCTTTATTAATTAATTCTATTGCTGGTGATATATTTTTTTCCCAAAATTGTATTGATGGCAATTTTTAATTTTTTCAACAAGAATGAATTGCTGGAAATATTTTCTTTCTTTTTTTCAAAAATGTATTGCTTCTATTAATATCATTTATGTATTGCTGGTAATATGTTTTTTGTTTGTTTTTTAATGTATTGCTATTAATTTTTTGCTATGAAATTGTATTGATGGTATTTTTACTATAAAATAGTATTTTTATATTTTCGTAGTGTTTTGACACCATTTGGTGGGGAGTAACTATTTGCCCATAATTAGAATCCTAATGGGCGTTACTACCCCGGGTAAGGGTGAACCTGGGGACAACAGCAATTAAGAGGTGGTCCTATGTTCCTCAAAACCTCCCGATCAGAGGCATTAATGCCGGGTGTAATTCATCGTCATACCCAGGATGATCTGTTGAAACTCACATATGATAACGCGAAAGCTTATATATAAACAGATATAGATATATTGAAAGTTGTAAAGCAAAGAGGTGAGCTCTAAGCTATATTTTATTCTGTATTGTTATCACTGTGGTACTTTCACAAAGCTGAAAGTGAATGTTAAATTGGCTTTTCTCTTGATGACCACTTCTTCTCAAGTTGCTCAGATGATATTACTGCACTAAGCAGGAAAAACGCTCGATTCACTGTACCACTCCAATAAGTACCTAACTTCTCGTGCTATCCTGTATCTTTGCAAGAGACAGAACGGGCCTAAATTGAAGTACTGTTGCCATATTTGGGCAGGAGCTGCCCGCTTTTACACTTTCTATCGAGTCCAAAAGCGTCAATATACCCTTGTAGGTGATAAATTATTTTCCACCCTCCAACCTTCCCCCTCTCCCCCCTCACACACACACACACACACACAAGCGTGATGTGGTATGCCTCTTACTGCTCTATCGCTATTTCGGTGGAAAATGTCTAAACAAAATGCATTCCTTAGTTCTGCAATTTCTAACCTTCTTGACCAAGACCCGCCACGTCATTCACATTCTTGCAAACCATTCACATTCTTTCGGTATTCCATTTGCGAGAAGTAAGTTCCACTCGAACAGCTTATTTCACGACACCACTGCTCCGTGGAACCGACTCCTAAGAGGATGTTTCCTCAATCACTACTACTATCTTAACCTGTTCAAGTCTAAGGTTAACCGTTATTTTTCCCATCCTACCCGCATAAACTGTGCCTCTTACTGTTACCCTCTACCTCGAGTGGCCCCCGGGCTTTGCACAACGTGAACCTCACAGTAAAAAATGAAGCGATTCAAGCAATGATTTACAATCATTCCTTGCAATTCTAGCCAGACATGCAGAAATTGGACTTTTTGTAAATGTGTCTAAAACTGAATGCGTGACTACATATAATCAACCCGAATTTTCATCTCACAATCTATGGCAAACCAATTAAACAAGTATCTGAATTTATATATCTAAGACACAAATTGTCATGCAAAAATGATGGAATGATGGCGGTTTAATATAGAATTGGATTGTATTAAGCTGCTTTTGTGAAGAACAAGCTTTCTCTAATATCAAAACATTTTCCATTATCATATCAAGTCTATAATCCATAACACATATATTGCCTGTGATACTCTACAGTTTACGGTCACATCACGTTTAAACACCGGTTCTCATACGATCATCGAAGTTAAGCAACATCAAGCCTGGTCAGTACCTAATTGGGTGATTGCTTAGGAATACCAAGTCTGTAAGTTTCGACATGTCAGTGGTGTAATGGCTCGGAATTGTTAATCGGAGAGCCGAGTTTCAATTCTCTTTGGGTTCGTCATATTCACTTGCGCGAAACGTGTGAATCTATCTCGTCTACACCCTAAGACGTTTCATCACTAAACTATTATTATAACAAAAATTCTTACAATCTAAAATTATTTTCTGGCTTTAAATAACCTGTAAAAGGTTGATAAGCCATAGAAAACGAAACAATCAATTTTCCTCTTATATCCATAAAAATATGTCAGTAACTATCTACTTTCAGCGGCTCTTTGCCCGTGTATTGGATGAGCAATAGTGTAAAAAATATATTCTGTCTTTAAATACCCTCAAAAGGTTGATAAGCCGTAGAGAACGAATTAATTAATCGATTCTCCTCTTACGTTCATAAAACATATGTCAGGAACTATCTATTTTGAAATATATTCTGGTATTAAATAACCTTGCATAGGGTTAATAAGTCGTAGAGAACGAATCAATCTACCGTTTAGAGTGTGTCAACTGGACCTCTACATCATTAAAGAAAATCAGAACATTCCAAAACCATATGATGAGGTTTTATGACAAACTATAAATTGTCCGAACACACAAAAATTGAGAAATTTCTGCGAGTCACGGGGTTAACTCCTACCACATCCATCATCAAAAGCATGGTTCTAAAACTTTATGAGCACACCAAACAAACAAAATCTGGCCTAAGCAAAATTTGCCTCGAAGGTATGGGAAATAAAGGGGTAGGGGAGGGGTAGAGGTAGATTAACCTAAAGGATGGTGTGATAATATGCACGAATGGATAAATCTTGACTTAAAATCATTGAACACAATGATCCAAGATCGCTATTTATGACGACGAATATATCATGTTAGTGTGCAATCTGCCGAAAGCGAAGAAAGCGATCAATGAATTAATTTTCATTAAAATATCCTAATTTATGACGTAAGCATATTTGCATTTGTCCTACGTTAAAAGACGTCATTGTATGACGAAGATATTTAGATATAGACTTGGGTGGTTGAATGAAAACAACTCTCAGTAGTTTCTTCCTGCTACTTCTGTTCGGCTGAGGACCAGAATGTATAAATTATCAGCTTTCGAGTGACGTTGGTAGTGCTCAGTTTGATGAGACCGGTCGAAGTTTTTTTGTTACAGTATCAATCAGATAAAATTGCGTTTACATGAAACAAATAATGTGTCGTCCGCACTGAGAACATTCCATTGCAACCTTCTCCACATATATAAGATCTGATGACTAAAAGACGCATATACCGAGTGTAACAGCAAAATTATTCAAATCGTGTAATAGCATGGGATAATTATCCATTCCACAGAATGTTTAATATCTAAAAAAAACACGAAACTAATTGAGTTTCTTTTTTTTTTCCGGGTTTTCAGATATGTTTAGCCATCTTGACACCATTTGTCGTAAGAATCACTGAAAATCTCTTTGAGTTATTCAGCTACAAAGAGAACAGGTTAAAATCGTTTTGTGTCAGCTCCACTATGTCTTCCCAACTGAGCTATGGTGAGAGGAAAAAGATCATTCTGGCCTTCAGTAATAGTACCAACATTCATACTCTGAACGGTGAATAAGCTTAAAAATGAGGGAACAGTAGAGAGGAAAACTGAATCAGGATGACACAACAGCAAGGGAGTCATCGTATTAACTAAATACTTATTGTTCAAAGTAGAGTCCAATAGTGTTATAAAAACCTCGGAGAATTCCACTAAGATATCTTTAATCATTTCTAAGATACAACGGTTCAAAGTTTAATCTAACAATTGAACAAGTTTGCTGTTACGCCCAGTATATATATATATATATATATATATATATATATATATATATATATATGTATATGTAAAATTTTGGTATCGGACGTCAAGCATGTGACACCTGACTAGTCTCAGACTCCCTACTCAGTAGTAATGATATGTAAGAATAGTATTCTAATTTTTACATAGCGGCAATGTAATTTACTCAGGTACAAATTCATTTAATCTAAAAATGAAAAAAATGATTTCATAAAATACAGTGTTGCGATGAATAGTAGTAGGCACACCGTTTATCTCGCGTAATCAATGTAGAGTTCTGTATGATCCAAATGCAGTCCGTTAGTGGTAATGCTGCCATTACCTGGGTGATGGTATATATGGAGGCCATGCGCTACCCAGACTACATGGCCCCTCTCTCAGTTGTATGTACAAGATCCAAAGGAATACAGGGTATTACATGTGAGGCCAGCTTGACTGCAGGAGTTGTGTTGACAGCCAACGGCCTTCGGGGCTCCACTACGGGTTTTTTGTCTGAATTAACTTCCATGGCTTTTTCTGTGTTTGGATATGACCATGCGGTGATAAGGCTATGGAAGTAATTTATTTTGCAAAGAATAGTCATTAAATATTACTACTACTTCTATTACTACAGCCAGTGAAACTAATACTATTGCTACGACTACTGCTACCAGTAAAAATAAATAGAACGTCTATCTCTTTTACTGGCAATCAAACTCTATTAAAGATGGATGAGCAGATATTATAACGGTTATCGTCGTGGAAAGCAAAATCGGTGAACCGAGTTCGAATTCCAGTTGATTCTGTTTCGTTCACTTCGCACTAACGCCTTTGAAAAACAAATGAATCCATCTTCAGCAAGCTATGGGTTAAATAGCAAGACAGAATGGGCCCTCTTGCCTTAGGTAAGAACTGATCTAGGAGAAAACAATTTTAAGGGGGATCAGCTCCGTCTGACTATCATAAAATTATGTGATCATATGCAGAAAATCAGGTCACAATAAGTATAAAATATGTAAACTAGGTGGGAACAGTAAACTATTGGAAATTGTGCAAAGAGTTCAGATATAATCACAAGCCAGAAGTTATTTTAGATAATTAAAAAAAAAATGTATAATTCGACATTAGAAATCAAACAAATTAACCACCCTAAATCAGAACTAATCGTCGTAAACAAAGAAAAGAAGGCCTGACAAGTAATAGATGACGTAATAGATCTCAAAATAAAAGTGAAAAAAGTAGGAAGCTAGAAAAACAGAGGCCACGCTGGAGAACTGAGAAAATAATGGAATATGAAGATGTCTATTGCAATTTTCATTATTAACGCAATTTAAACAGCTCCCTGAATTCATAATAAAAAATTAGAATATGCAATTAGTAAATACTAAACGGTGTATGGATCCTTTTTTTTAAATCAATTCACCCCAAGCAGCGCGATAAGGCCACTAAAATGCAAGGGGTTGCTGGGAGTGAAAGAGAATGAAAAAGACTTTAGAAGGAATCGAAAACCCAATCCTAAACAGGAAACAAATTTAGTACAGGAAATAAGGAAGTTGAACCTAGATTAGACTGAACTGGAGGTAGTTTCGCCCAACACTGCAAGTTGCTATAAAACCAAAACATTAACTTAAAAACCAGAGTCATGTTCTTAAATAGTCTCCTCAGAGCAAAACTTTCATCTGGATGTCATGCATGGCGCTAAACTATATAATCGGATATAACTAAACTGTCAGCTGTATACAACCGTTTCCTCAGATCGATGGTTAAAAATGGTTTCGAGAGAGTGAGACCTGGAGGTCTCAGCGAGGACTATCTTTCTTTGAACTTCATTGACTGGCGCTACAGAATGCCAAACAAAGATCTGTACCAAATAACAGAAACCACAGGACTTTCAACATCAGCAAATCGAAGATAAAATAATGACATAATGTTGACGTTCCACACTACTTCAAACAAAAGGTTAGGAAGGAAGCTCGCATCTATGCTGAAAAGAGTCATAACAATAAACATGAGAAACCTATTATCCTGAAAAATTGTTTTAAGAAAAAGAATTTAGAAGTTTAAACCGAAAACAACACTTCAAACAGTTCCAAAATGACTTGCAAAATGAAGAGATTTGGCAATCCTAGAAATAATTGAAACCCTCAAAACAGCACCATTATTAAAATGAGCTTGATATTTAAGAAATTGCTCGAGTTTTTAGAAGACTTCTCTCATTTGATCTCCGACAAAAGACACAAAATATGACTAATTTGAAAACTGAAACAGACCAAAGCAAAAACAATAACGATTTATTTAATAGACTGCGCCGACGTATCAGAAAGCAAAGCTGAAGTGTTAATGAGTACATGAAAAAGAGCGAAAGCTCAATAAATGCGAAGGTTCAATGAGTTCGAAGGCTCAATAAATGCGAAGGCTCAATGAGTGTGAAGGCTCAATGAGGTATCAGGCTGATTGTAAAGGTGTATCAATTTTGAAATAATATTGTAAGGTTCATTTGGAAAATTGGTTGCTGAGGAGAGAAACGCCATATGCTGTAGAAAGAAAGAAAGAAAGAAAGAAACAAACAAACAAACAAACAATTGATGTATATTGAACAATTGTCTGAGACAATGTCTTACAGGGATTTCATTTGATATAAATTAAAATATTACATGAGAAAAAGTAAGAAATGCAATGGAAAAAAAGAAAAAAAGAAAAACAATGAAAAGATTGATTGATTTTTTAATGCTTATCAACACTTTATGAGCCATTTTTAGAATGATTGTAGAAGGTTGTTTACAGTACCTGGTGTTCCCAAGCGACCCCCATCTAAGTACTAACCGGGCCCAACATTGCTTTAGTTCGGTAATTGAAGGAACACGGCTTTTTTTTTAATGTGATTTGACCACAGAGCTAAGAAAGAAAGAAATAAAGAAAGAGAGTTAAATTAAGGAAAGACAACATGGTGCCTCGGCGTGGAGCGATGATTAGTGCAGGTAATCAGGCTGAACATTATTACTAAATAGTGAGTTCGTTCTTCATTGGGTGTTTCATGCAAAAGTACTAGATTGGGATTAAAACGTCGAAAAATAAACCAACTAAAAAAATAAAACAACGGTTTCATAAATATTTGAGTTTTGCGAGAAACGCGGAAAATAAATTAAAACCAGCGGTTAATTGATTTAAAAAAAAACATAATTTTCACCAGAAATCGGCGAAATTACATAAGCAAATAGAAAGTCTGCAGACCTCATGACATTACACGTTTCATTACCAAAATAGAGCAAAGGAAACGAGAACAAAAATAATTGAAATATCGAACTCTTTATTTTATTTTAAGAATCAGCCACCCGACATCTGTTGTCGGCTCGTTATTTTGAGCTAAACGAAGAAAAGACGAAAGAGCAGACGATAAACAAAAGATTGTTTATCATGTTTGATGACCTCACCTGTTTGGGCTCCTACCCTTCCTTGACTTCGGTTCGGGGCTGCGTTTTTCCAAAGCTGTACTTAACTAACCCAGCTTCACCCCTACACACACCCTCCTCCTGATTTGAAAGCCTCGACCTCCTTGGCTGAAGTTCCGCCATGTTGTTTATTCTACGAATGCAGATGTTGCGATCCAAACAGACAGACCGATAAAATGTGCCAGACACGATGCCAACAGACAAGAATCACAGAATTTGGCAAGAGCTAAAATTAAGTAGTAATATTTGGTGGCTTGGTTGTTAGCGCATTGAAATAATTGAAATCCGCAGATTCCATAATTCAAATTCTGAGCTAAGTAATTTTATTACGAAGGGAATATGAATTTTGAAACCCGATTTTAGAAAAAGAATTAATACTTTTTCTTAATAACATATCGAGTATGCACAAAACTGAAAAAATAAACATCATCCAATTTTAAATATTAAAAAAAGTTATAAATGTTAAAAAAAAAAAGATGTTCTTTTTAGATGTTGAAAAGTGAACAGTATGCAATTTCAAATGTTTACAATAAATGTTATGCAATTTGAGAATTTTATATTTTAAAACAATAACGTTATGCCATGTAAAATGCAAAAAAACTTTATGTCATATCAAATGTTAAAAAATAAACATTATGCAATTTCAAATATTAAAAATAAACGTTATGCTATTTTAAATGTAAAGAATAAAGGTAATGCAATTTCAAATATTAAAAAATAATCGTTATACCATGTCAAATGTTAAAAAATAAACGTTTTGCAATTTCAAATATAAAAAATAAACGTTATACAATTTCAAATGTTAAAAAATACACTTTATACAATTTCAAATATTAAAGCATAAACGTCATGTCATGCTAAATATCAAAAAATAAACATTGTGCCATTTCAAATGTAAAAAGTAAACGTTATGCAACCTCAAGTGTTAAAAATAAACGTTATGCAAATGTTAAAACTTGAATATACAAGTTGTTTAAAAAGTTTTTGTGCAGTTTAGATTTTCATCAATTAAAACCTATTTCTTTCGGATATGGCATATTTAACTATAGAAATGTTAACTCCACCATCATTTGGAATGCAAGGGTTGTAAAGTACAATGAATAAATTTTATTATTTGCTAAATGTAAGCCCCATAAAATGCATTCTAATTCAGATAGCAATGTATTTATTGAGTATATTTTTATATTTGCTTTCACTTGCATTTTGATTAATATTTATATAAAAGAGACTACACGGACTTTATTGAAAACCTTTGTCTTACATACATGTTTTAAAAAATCCGTCAACGGACAATAAATCCATTTTTTATAGTTTATTGACTATTAAAATGGATGTCTTTCTTCAAATATGAAATATATTCAATATTATTATCGAATAATTTAGGAAAAAAGCAAAGTGCAATATTTCCTCGATTGTTCGGACACCTTGGGACAGAGGTTGGAAAATATGTTCGGATAATTCAAAATTCTAGAGGGCTGAATACCTAAAATTATCGAAAAAAAAAGAAGGAAAACGCCATTTCCTGAGAGAAATTGAAAATTTATATCATGAAATAGCATTTTTAATCGCATTCTTCAAGATTTTGTCCATTTCATTTTTATTTTTTTAAAAATGCTTCAGTTTTTTACTTTTTCCGTCTAGCCTGGTGTTTCTGGCCACTAACTCCCGAAGCTGGTTTAACAGAGATGTATTTTTAAGGGTAGCTTTTAGTAAAAAAAACGAAACCAACTGAAGGGAAGGCTTATTTTCTACTCAGCACCATATTTCCAGCAGAGTCAACATTGCAAGCCAATCACTCCTCTATCGCTATTCCCATGACAAATATTCAGATGAGCTCCATTATTTAGTTTTACCAGTTCAGACCTTTATAACTCGGACACTTACACAGTTCTGTGACGGAAGATATATTCTCCACTCTGCACCTTATTTCCCACAGACTCAACATTGTAAGCCCATCATTACTCTATCGCTATTTCCATGGCAAATGTTCAGATAAGCTCCATACTTTTGCCTTACCAGTTCAGAACTTTACAGCAAGATTTAACTAGTCTTGTAAGGGAAGGATTATTCTCCATTCCGTAGTTCCTTTCTCACAAACCCAACATTGCAAGTTCATCACTACTCTGTTGATACTTCCATGGCAAATATTCAAATGAGTTCAATTTTCACGTTCCACCAGTTCAGACCTTTACATTTAGGACACAGTAGTTCAGAGCATTGATACTAGGATACGCCATATTACTTATCACCCTCATTTCCTCCGTGTTCCAAAAGTAAGGAGAAAGTTACCCTCAATTTTTTCCAAGAACTGACTCTTTCTGGCACAGACCCCCGCGTGGATACTTCTCTGAACACTACAATCTTAACTTCTTCAACTCAAGCGTCAATCGTTATGTATCCACCTTATACTCATAATCTTCATTTCCTACTCTCATTTCATTCATTCATTAACACTATCATTCTTCATAACGATTTTAACTATAACCTTCTACAATGAGTGGCTCTCGAGCGTTCTATTGGATATATTCTAGTAATAAAAAATTACCTATTTTTCTAGTGCTTTTTGTCGATATTTCAGACCTGGTTAAAGTCAGAATTTAAAGCACAATCTTCTTAGTCCCGTTTTATATTGGCCTTGTGTCTTTCTACACTAAGTTTCTTTTACTATCGGATAATTGTAGATCGACACATATGAACAGACTGTGATAGATAGATAGATATGAAAAACCTGAGGAAAATAGATAAGCAACTTTAACAAATCATTTTTTCACCTTTTAAAATTATTAGTTGAATCAAAAGGATTATTTATGGAATCAAAATTGTCCATTTCTAATTAATACAACTGTAATCAATTAACAAATTTCTCGAAAGATCAAAGGATAAACCACTACTTTGTTAAACAAAAATAATATAATTTTAATCCGTTTTTACAATTTTCTCAGAGTTTCAGAAAGAACTTCGAGCAGCAGATATGTGGTTCTAAAGCACGATGATGCTGAGAGTTCATGGAGGCATGCGAGTAAAGAGGAGGTTACAAAGAAAAAGAAAACTAAAAGGAATCAGAAAAAGAAAACTAAAACAGAATCAGGAAAAGACAGTTGAAAGTTCTGAGGAAAGAAGGCTTGGAGAATTTTCGCTCACAGTACACACTGAAGACAAGTGGGGTATCTTATCGCCTGGTTTGACACTCTTTCCTGGTTTTTGAACGGGAGTAGAGGTTTATTCTTTGTTTCCTGTTTAGGATTGGGTTTCCGGTTCCTTCTAAATTCTACTTCAACTCTATACTTCTGAACAGTGAAATTTTATTTACTAATTACTAATTTCCTTTTTTTTCTTCTTCTCAATAGGAGTGCGTAGGTTTACTTATCGCCCTGTTCACACTCCTCTCCTGATCTTTTGAACAGGAGTAGAGGCTTATCTCTTGTTCCCTGTTTAGGATTGGGTTTCCGGTTCCTTCTAAAGTTTTTTCATTCTTCATGGTATAAAAGCCTGGGAGGTATAGTAAGGAGATTCTCGTTGCCTACATGTTTCGTTCATAATATTCTCAGCATCCTTCTGTAGAGCTACATTTCTGTTACCTCAAGTCTCCTCTACATCTATGAGGAAATAGTCCTAGCATTTGCTGACATATGGGAGAATTGATATTATAGTGCAGGTCAAAACATTTCTTTGTTTCTAACGAAATTTTCCTGTTCCTTAATAATTTGTTAAGCTTCTGGAAGGCATAGTTTACTGAAATTATTTCAGTTATGTATTGCCATTCATTCATTGTGTTTGCCACCGGTCCAGGCCAATTCGAATTAAATTAGCACCTCGAGATGACGACTTGAAAGAGGCAGGTATAAAAGTCTCTTCGCTCAAACATCATCAATTACTTCCAACTTTGCAAATAAAAGAAAAATAGGATAGGTGTCAGAGAAACTTTGTTCACGCCTTCTTGAAAAGATATGTCAACACTCTAATTCGTCAAAAAAATAGAAAGAATCGTCGTTCAACACTATCTAAATAATATGCCATAAGCTTTTGTGCTAAACTTTGAATAAAAGGGTTACTTACGGCGTAAAAACTGTATGTACTTCTATACAATTGTCAGGATTCTTATAAAAATAAGTACAGTTCCCTACAGAATTAACGGTAAGAACTTATTGTTTATCGTTAGTGAACTCTGATGAGATAGCGTTCCCTAGCAAGAAAAGCGAAAGGAAATGTATGGATTTTGTGCGGTCAACCCAGCACTCAATTTAACCTCTGATCTTTCCCTCTCTTGTTAAAGCAAGTTAGTTGATATCAGATCAAATCAAATTATATCTGTCACACACACACACACACACACACACACACACACATATATATATATATATATATATATATATATATATATAATTTGTACTATCCGAAATGACAGCGCTATAAGGACCATGTAGAGTACTCGGGGTCGTTTAGGATAAATCTACCGACATATTTTTTTTAATTTATTTGTTATTAAATATTGGTTGGGAGATTTAATTCGTCAGTTCAGAATAAAGAAAGGTTTTCTAGAAAATCAGTAACTATGAATCATGAAACATAATCAATAATAATAATTATTATTATTATTAATAATAATGAGTGGGAGAGCAACGCACCATCAAAGTGACATTGGAGTACAAATATCCGAATATACCCATCATGACACCCATATGTGCCTGCTATACCTATGAGGGTATACGAGTCACATATAATGAGAAAAGAAGGTTTGGAGAATTTGCACTATTCTGGAGACGATTGGTATAGAGAGAATCAACAAGTAACCTACATAACGGGTTTACAGCCAAAATTATGCGATACTGTGTTAAGTTTTGATAAACGCAGCGCATAACCTTGTACGAGGGACTCACAAATACAGAGATGCACACTGTGTCAGTCAATAGGGGACATGCTCAACTAGTTACGGTCAAGCAACTGGCTTGTAAATCTATAGTACTGAACGGGATATTGTCATTCATCTAAGATAACACATATATGTTAACTTCAATAGGTTAATATCAGAAGCCATGAGAGCCATAGCAGGTATAGCATCAGAGTATTATTATTATTATTACTATCATTATTATTATTATCATTATTATAATTATCATTATTATTATTATTATTATTATTATTATTATTGGCACAATTTTAGTTATTTATTTCTTTACTAGTTAATCCATTGCGTTCACTTTCGCACTAATGGTGGATTGAGGCGGAAAATTGGATAGTTGAGTTCAAATTCCAGTCGGGTTTGTTACATTCACTTACTCATAGAAACGGGGAGTATGAATCAAGCATTTCTTCCCATCTGTGAGTTAAATAGTAATAGGACTTGTATCTGTAAAAATCATTATTATCTGGAAAAATAATTTTTTTAGTGCCATATTTACTCGCAAAATAAAAATAATTATTTTAAACTAAAATAAATTTCGTTTTTAAATAACCCACAAAAATAATAAAATAATATTAAAAATAGACCATTAATAATATATGTGTGTGTGTCGTGTGTGTTTGTATGTGAGAGAGAGAGAGAGAGAGAGAGAGAAACAGAGGGATGTACATAGATATTCATACAGCTGGTATTTACAGTTACATAGATCTACGTAACATGGATCTGCTTAGAAGATTCTGCAGTATCAAGATCTTCACCTGAATTGGAAACTTCCAAACCCCATTTTACTAGGTGCGAAGTCAAATTTGGTATCACTACACGTTCCAAATTTAAACAGACAAACAATTACAAAGAAAAGTTCGTCTACGAAAATCCAGAGTTGAGATGCTGAATATAACATTAATCAGCTAAGTAACAAATTTTATATTTGTATTAATTAATCATGTATGTTTGTGTTTGTGAGTGTGTGTGCGTTTATAAATTTAGTGTATTGCGACAGCAAATAATTATTCAAACATATATTGTTAAATATAACAGACAACGAATGTCTATTATGTTTGATCATGGACCCTTGTAAGCTTCGTATATTTACTTTAATTTCGGGAGAAAATAAATACAAAAAATGTCCAACATTTGGATATTTTTTATTATGCTGTTCCTCGATCTTTGATGGTGAATGTATTTGTTTAAATGTCCATATAACCACTTTGAAGATGGCTCATGAGACCCGAAAGCTTTTTTATTATGCTGTTAGGAACAGCATAATAAAAAAATATCCAAATGTTGGACATTTTTTGTCGTTATTTTCTCCCGGAATTAAAGTAACTATACGAAGATTAAAATGGCTCACATTCAAACATAATAGACATTCGTTGTCTGTTATATTTAACAATATATATTTTAATATATATATATATATGTATGTGTGTGTGTGTGTGTGTGTGTGTGTGTGTGTGTGTGTGTGTGTGTGTGTGTGTGTGTGAATTGGGATCAAATATGGATCGTAATCCGACAGAATGATAGGATAAAGAACAAATAGGAAACGTTTATCCATCTCATATGTTTCACTTTTTTTAAAGCTTCAACAGACAATGAGATATGGAGAAAAAGAAATTCCACTATTTTTATTTTTGCATTGTTTGATTTTCATTTGTTAAGCAGACTTTACGTGCATTTGACTTGTCAAGCAACGTTCGTGTGTATAATTTATGTGTGTAAGTGTATTATAATTCTAGTTTGTCTATTCAGATTCGGGTGATAATGTATACTCGTGTATATACAAGTTAGTGTCTGTGTGTGTTTCGTGTGTGTGTGTGTGTGTGTGTGTGTGTGTGTGTGTGTGTGTGTGTGTGTGTGTGTGTGTGTGTGTCCAGGGAACGTTATTTATGTGGTGATTGTCAGAATGTTGATTTGGAGACGTGTTTACGTAAAAAGTTGGCATTCTTCCATATTTACTGTTCGTTTCACTATCTCCAGCCATCTTTAAAGCATCTTCATTAGTCCATCCCCTCAGAACTATTTAAATAACTATTTTTGCAGTCGTCCAAAGAAAAAAATGACAATCCGAATACGTTGTACGAGTAAAATCTTCACATACAAGTGGTAACATTTTTTGCCCAGTGACTAATTAAACATGTACAGTGACCAATTAAAACCATCCTCGGCTTACTGTCATATCACGTTGAATCCACCGGTTCTCGTACAATCACCGAAGTTAAGCAACATCGATCCCGATCAATTCCTAGATGGACGACTGCTTGCGAATACCAGATGCTTGAATGTGCGATTGGTGTAATGAATAACGGCTCAGAATTGGAAATCGGTTAGCTGTGCTTCAATTCGGGTTTGTTATATTCACTTACGGGCTAATACACTTAGGAAAGGTAGTAATCCATCTCTTCTTCTCCAGCTATGGGTTAGCTAGTAGAACTTGCATCAGTAAAAATAATTATTATCTCCTACTTTCTGGCTTTAAATAAACTGAAAATGGTTGATAAGTCGTAAAAACAAATCAACCAATAAATCAATCATTATTATCTCCTTTCTCTTAACTAATTCCAAATACTTTTCATCGACTTCGGCCTTCAATTGGACATACCGAATCAAGTAAACACATATCTCCAGAATTTTTTTTATATAGTTTAAAATGAGCGAGAGAGAGAGAGAAAGAGAGGCAAAAAGACGGAGAGAAATATAAAAGGAGAGAAGGGAATTGAATAATATAACGACTTACGTACATACATATTAATAATGACTGACCATTTGTTTTCCGAGTATACCCATCGGCAGGGTGGCTAGTTAAGTTTTAGACGCCATATCAAACACATCTCAACACCCACAGAGCCTAATTATGATTTATACTGCAACTATGCTGAGCAGTCCTTAGCTACAGTTTCTGGGAGAGCGCGCATAATCTGTCATGATCATCAGGCCAGTACGCTTAAACACTCGGTCACGATGACTTGGGACTTCGTGCTAGCACAACCTTTTCTGGATAGTTCCGCCTAACCAATTGCACTCACGACGATTGGGTCAGCTCTTGGTATGGTTACCAGGCTCTTTCCAACGGTGCCGCACACTTGGATCGCCACCCCTGACTGATAACGTCAAGGTCACTTCCCTGATAAATCGAAATTTGAACTGGATCTCATGGTTGGAAGACGAACATTCTAACTATGCATACATACATACATATGTTCACCGAAAACAAAACAAAAAAATAACTAAGAGAGAAAGTATTCAAAAGACGGGGGTTTGCTCTGGTTCGAAAACCAATAGAGGTATCGTAACAAATCAATAAAATAACAGATGTTGCAGATTTCTACAAATATACAATTATGCTGACTACCAGTGGAACCAGAAGATCCATCTGTGCCAATCTTTTAATATTTCGGCAAACACCAACGGATACCAGCAGACCTTTCCAAAGAGAAAATAGAGAGAGTGATTCACTTCATGTCCATGTAGAGTTTCAAATACATATATGAATCCAGATGAATACATGTGTAAGCAAAAACTATTGTCGGCTATCTATGTAGGTTATTAAGATTAAAAACAAAAAGTAGTAAATAGGCGGTTTCTGTTGCTTCAATTCTATTCCCCGACTGCCCGCTGACTTGACAGAGTCGTATCACTCTTGGGCAATATTTTCCACGCCTCACTAAAAGAGTCTGTCTAGCGTGATTCATTTAACAAGCTGTTTGTACGCGTATTTGATCGCTTCCCTCTGTTGAAAACACTCGCGTTCCTTTGAGACCAACCGCCTTATAAATGTTCGGCTGGTATTCTTATTTCCCATATATATATATATATATATATATGTGTGTGTGTGTGTGTGTGTGTGTGTGTGTGTGTGTTGTGTGTGTGTGTGTGTGTGTTGTGTGTGTGTGTTGTGTGTGTGTGTTGTGTGCGTATTTCAGCTTCCTTTTTTTTTCAGTTCCTTCTTCTTCCATTCTTAATTTTTCCGATACTGTCTTGTTTACTAAGCTTAGCGTTTGCTTTTTGTTTTTCGTTTTTGTTTTTTGCTTTTTTTGTGGGGGCGGGGGGGAGAAGGGTAATGTAATGTCCCATCAGGGCAAAGGTGATGATGGCTCTCCACAGATTTTTATTTATTATCTGCGAATTGCCATGAATTCTTTGGGAAAGATAGCGGAATAGTTTCCGGTTGTCTTCACCGCGGTTTGAAATTCAGCTGTCCTTCTCTTAGAACGGATGCCACCCAACGCTAGAGATCCTAGTCTACCTTTCTATTTAACCTATAGCTGGAGGAAGAAGAAACGGATTCATGCTT
The DNA here is from genome assembly GCA_903632075.3 of Acanthosepion pharaonis. Classification (NCBI taxonomy): domain Eukaryota; kingdom Metazoa; phylum Mollusca; class Cephalopoda; order Sepiida; family Sepiidae; genus Acanthosepion; species Acanthosepion pharaonis. The sequence continues at coordinate 442,425 of CAHIKZ030001551.1, forward strand.
TTCTCAATGGTATTTATATAAAATTGAATGCAAAAAGACGTGCTCGGGATTTGAACTCGTTTCTCCCATTCCACTTCACCCGCTGATAACCGTCACACTAACCGCACATCCTGAAGCTTAGCTTAGTAGAACAGACAAAGAGAAGAATGCACTGAAAAGAAAGATTTTTTTAATCTTTGAAGTGGTGGATAACCTGCCTGCTTACCTTGAAAATTAAATTTTTCAATCTTTCATTTCTTACTTGGCTTTGAACAGCCATGATTTGCACTAATGCGGTACACGCAATTTAACTCACGTACCATAGCAGTTTTTTTTTTTATTTATTCCTGATTTATTTCTTTTTTTATTGTTCGTATTTTCATTCTCTTCTTTCTTTTTTTGTCTTCTTTTTATCTTCTCTTCCCTTATTTTTCATTTTCTTTTTCCTCTCTTTCTCTTATCTTCTTTTCGCTTATTTTTCATTTTCTTTTTCTTCTCTTTCTCTTACCTTCTTTTCCCTTATTTTTCATTTTCTTTTTCCTCTCTTTCTCTTATCTTCTTTTCGCTTATTTTTCATTTTCTTTTTCTTCTCTTTCTCTTACCTTCTTTTCCCTTATTTTTCATTTTCTTTTTCCTCTCTTTCTCTTACTTTCTTTTCCCTTATTTTTCATTTTCTTTTTCTTCTCTTTCTCTTATCTTCTTTTCGCTTTTTTTTCATTTTCTTTTTCTTCTCTTTCTCTTTATTTTTCTTTTCATTTTTATTTTTCATTTTCTTTTCTTCTTTTCTTTTTCTCTTTTCCCTTTTTTTTCATTTTCTTTTTTTTTGATTTTTTTCTTATCTTCTCTTCCTTTATTTTTCATTTTTTTTTTTCCTCTTCTTTCTTTCTTCTCTCTTCTTTTCTTTTCTTTTTTCATTTTTTCTTTTTCTTTTCTTTTTCTTTCTTTTTTTCTTATTTTTCATTTTCTTTTTCTTCTCTTTCTCTTACTTTCTTTTTTTATTTTTTTTTATTTTCTTTTTTCTCTTTCTCTTATCTTCTTTCCGTTATTTTTCATTTTCTTTTTTTCTCTTTCTTACTTCTCTTTTCTTTATTTTTTTTTTTCTTTTCTTTTCTTTTTTTCTTTTCTTCTTTTCCTTATTTTTCATTTTCTTTTTCCTCTCTTTTCTTCTTTCTTTTTTTTATTTTTCATTTTTCTTTTCTTTCTTTTTCTCTTATCTTTCTTTTCGCTTATTTTTTTCTTTTTTTCTTTTTCTTTTCTTTCTTTTCCCTTATTTTCATTTTCTTTTCTTCTCTTTCTTCTTCTTTTTCCTTTATTTTTCATTTTCTTTTCTTCTCTTTTCTTATCTTTCTTTTCCTTATTTTTTTTTTTTTTTTTTTTCTCTTTTGCTTATTTTTTTTCTTTTTCGCTTATTTTTTATTTTCTTTTTTTTTTCTTCTCTTTTTCTTCTCTTTTCGCTTATTTTTCATTTTCTTTTTCTTTCTCTTTTCTTACCTTTCTTTTCCCTTATTTTTCATTTTCTTTTTCTTTCTTTCTCTTTTCCTTCTTTCCATTTTTTTTTTTTCATTTTTTTTTTTTCTTTTTTTTTCTTTTTCCTTTTTTTTTTATTTTTTTCTTTTTCTTCTCTTTCTCTTTTTTTTTTTTTTTTTTCCTTTTTTCATTTCTTTTCTTCTTTTCTCTTTCTTTTTCCCTTTTTTTTCATTTCTTTTCCTCTTTTCTTATTTCTTTTCGCTTATTTTTCATTTTCTTTTCCTTTTTTCTCTTTTCTTCTTTTCGCTTTTTTTTTTTTTTTTTTTTTCTCTTTTCTTTCTTCTTTTCGCTTATTTTTCATTTTCTTTTCTTCTCTTTCTCTTTTTTTCTATTTTTCCTTTTTTTTTTTTTTTTTTCTTTTCTTTCTCTTTTCTTTTTTTTTTTCATTTTTTTTCTCTTTCTCTTTTCTTCTTTTCCCTTTTTTTCATTTTCTTTTTTCTCTCTTTCTCTTTCTTTTTTTCCTTATTTTTCATTTTCTTTTCTTTCTTTCTCTCTTATCTTTTTTTCCTTATTTTTCATTTTCTTTTTCTTTTCTTTTCTTTTTTTTTTCTTTTTTTTATTTTTTTTTTTTTTTTTTCTTTCTCTTTCTTCTTTTCCTTTTTTTTCATTTTTTTTTTTTCTTTTTTTTCTTTTCTTCTTTTCCCTCCCTTTTTTTTCATTTTCTTTTCTTCTCTTTCTCTTATCTTCTTTTCCTTTTTTTTTCATTTTCTTTTCTTCTCTCCTTCTTATCTTTTTTCCCTTTTTTTTTCATTTTTTTTTTATTTCTCTTTCTCTTATCTTCTTTTTCCTTATTTTTATTTTTTTTTTTTCTTTCTCTTCTCTTTATTTTTCTTATTTTTCATTTTCATTTTTTTTCTTTCTCTTTATCTTCTTTCTTTTATTTTTCATTTTCTTTTTTTTTCTTTTCTCTTATCTTCTTTTCGCTTTTTTTTCATTTTTTTTTTTCTCTTTCTCTTATCTTTTTCCCTTATTTTTCATTTTCTTTTTCTTCTCTTTCTCTTATTTTTTGAAAATTTTTTTTCATCTTTTTTTTTTCTCTTACCTTTTCTTTTTTATTTTTTTTTTTTTTTTTTTCTTTTCTTTCTTTTTCTTTTCTTTTTTTTTTTTTTTCTTTTTATTTTATCTTATTTTTCCTTTATTTTCATTTTTTTTTCCTTCTCTTTTCTTTTTCTTTTTATTTTTTTTTTCATTTTCTTTTTTTCTCTTTCTCTTACCTTTTTTTCCTTATTTTTCATTTTCTTTTCTTTCTTTTTCTTTATTTTTTTTTCCTTATTTTTCATTTTCTTTTTTCTTCTCTTTCTCTTACCTTCTTTTCTTTATTTTTTTTTCATTTTTTTCTTTTCTCTTTCTTCTTACCTTTTTTTTTATTTTTCTTTTTTTTCTTTTCAGGTCTCTTATCTTTTTTCCCTTTTTTCATTTAATTTTTTTCTCTTTTTTCTCTTCTCTTTCTTTTCGCTTATTTTCATTTTTTGAATTTCTCTTTTTCTTTTACCTTCTTTTCCCTTATTTTTTTTTTCATTTTTTTTCTTTTCTTTTTATCTTCTTTCCCTTATTTTTCATTTTCTTTTTCTTCTCTTTTTCTTACCTTCTTTTCCCTTATTTTCATTTTTTTTTTTTTCTTTTTTTCTTTTTTTTTCCTTATTTTAATTTTTTTTTTCTTCTCTTTCTCTTTATCTTCTTTCCTTATTTTTCATTTTCTTTTTTTTTCTTCTTTCTTTTTCTTTTTTTTATTTTTTTCATTTTTTTTTCTCTTTTCTTATCTTCTTTTCTTTTTTTTTCATTTTCTTTTCTTCTCTTTCTCTTACCTTCTTTTCCTTTATTTTTCATTTTCTTTTCTTCTTTCTCTTTTCTTTTTTTCCTTTATTTTTTTTTTTCTTTTATTTCTCTTTTCTTCTTCTTTCCTTTATTTTTCATTTTCTTTTTTCTTTTTTTCTTACCTTCTTTTTCCTTTATTTTTTTTTTTTTTTTTTTTTTTCTTACCTTCTTTTTCCCTTTTTTTTTTTTTTTTTTTTTTTTCTCTTCTTTCTTTTTCCCTTATTTTTCATTTTTTTTTTTTCTTTTTTTCTTTTCTCTTTTCCCTTATTTTTTTTTTCATTTTTCTTTTTTCTTATTTTATCTTTTTTTTTTATTTTTCATTTTTTTTTTCTTTCTCTTTTTTCTTTTCCTTTTTTTTTCATTTCTTTTTTTCTCTTTCTCTTTACCTTCTTTTCCCTTATTTTCATTTTCTTTTTTCTCTTTTCTCTTACCTTCTTTTCCTTATTTTTCATTTTCTTTTTCTCTCTTTTCTTATCTTCTTTTTTCCTTATTTTCATTTTCTTTTCCTCTCTTTCTCTTATCTTCTTTTCGCTTATTTTTCATTTTCTTTTTTTTTTCTTTCTCTTACCTTCTTTTCCTTATTTTTTCATTTTCTTTTTTCTTTTCTTTCTCTTTTTTTCTTTATTTTTATTTTTCTTTTTATTTTTCTTTCTTTTACCTTCTTTTCCTTATTTTTCATTTTCTTTTCCTCTCTTTTTTCTTATCTTTCTTTTTTTTTTTTTTTTTCTTTTTTTTTTTTTTTTTTCTCTTCCTTTCTTTTCCTTTTCTTTTTTCATTTCTTTTTTCTTCTCTTTCTCTTACCTTTTTTTTCCTTATTTTTCATTTTCTTTTTTTTCTCTTTCTTCTTTTCTTTTTTTCCCTTATTTTCATTTTTTTTTTCTTCTCTTTCTCTTTTCTTTTTTTCTTTTTTTTTTCATTTTTTTTTCTTTCTTTATCTTCTTTTTTCCCTTATTTTTTCATTTTTTTCTTCTTTCTCTTATCTTCTTTTCCTTATTAAATAATTTTTTCTTCTCTTTTCTCTACCTCATTTTTCCCTTATTTTTCATTTTTTTTCTTCTCTTTCTCTTTACCTTCTTTTTATATTTTTCATTTTCTTTTTCTTTTTTTTTTTTTTCCTTCTTTTTCCTTATTTTTCATTTTCTTTTCTTTTCTCTTTTCTCTTACCATTTTTTATTTTATTTTTCTTTTTTCTGAAAATTTTTTTTTTTTTCTTCTTTTCCCTTTTTTTTTTTATTTTCAAAAAATTTTTTTCTTTTTCTTTTTTTCTTTTCTTAAAAAGTTTTTTTTTTTTTTCTTTTTTTCTTTTTTTTTTTATTTTTTTTTTTTTTTTTATTCTTTCTTCTTACCTTCTAAAATGGAAATTTTTCATTTTCTTTTTTTTCTTTCTCTTACCTCTTCTTTTCCCTTATTTTTTCATTTCTTTTTTTTCTCTTTCTCTTACCTTCTTTTCCCTTTTTTCATTTTAATTTCTTTTTTCTTTTTTTTTTTTTTTTTTTTTTCATTTTTTTTTCTCTTTCTTCTTCTCTTTCTTCTTTTCCTTTTTTTTCATTTTCTTTTTTTTCTTAATTTTTACCTTCTTTTTCTTTATTTTTCATTTTCTTTTCTTTTTTTCTTTTATTTTTTTTTTTTTTTTTAAAATATTTCATTTTTCTTTTTTTTTCCTTTTTTTCATTTCTTTTTTTTTCATTTTTTTTTCTTTTTTTCTTTTTTTCATTTTTTTTTTTTTTCTTTTCTTTTTCTTTCTTTTTTTTTTTT
>CAHIKZ030001551.1:452500-507500 GCA_903632075.3 Acanthosepion pharaonis
AGATGAATATTTGAAAATTCCACGATTTGTCCGAAAAATACCCAGCCATTTTGATCATTTCTACTGTTATTCTTCATGTTTTTGGTAGTTTGCCGCATCCTTCATATCTGTCACACCAATCCAAAGTACAGATTTGGCATCCCTTTACGTCTGGTACTTTTTCAATGCTAAACTCATCATGGAAATCTCATCCCTTTCAAAGGCGAGATTAAGGAGAACATATCGAGGTAGCTAAAGATGAACCAATAAAAGAAATCTACTGATGTTTTAAAAACGTGAAATGGGATAAGACCATTAGATCCCAAGGTGTGGTAATTTTAAGGGGACCAATACACCATGGCGCTAGGTAGGTTACTTTGTTCGTTGGTATTAAATGAGCATTTCAGACACACCTCGTATTTACGCCCTCGCCTGCAATCGATGGGGAAAATATGCCTCGATAACCATCTGAGAAACTGCATAGGACAAGGACGAAGAGTTTGAATCTTCATATGCGCAAACAAATTATATATATATATATATATATATATATATATATATATATATATATATATATATATATATATATATATCAGTTTACAGTTGAGTTGGCGATATGTAACCGTAAATTCTATGATAACAGTTTCTTTTCTCGCATTTCTCGTTTGTGGAACTCTCTTCCGGTTCCATGCTTTTCGCCCAATTTTAATCTCCAAAAATTTAAATTCAATGTCAATCGCTAGTTACTGTCCTCCTAATTACTCATTTTGTTCTCCATCATTAGTAATGTTTCCGGTTCTAATTCTTCTGTATCCCGTAACCCCTTGTGTCATAGTGGCTTTACTGCCTTACTTGGGGTGAATTCGATTAAACTTTGAACAATTTGATAGATTGATCAATCTGGTCAAATTCGAAGATGTAGATAGATAGATAGATAGATAGATAGATAGATAGATAGATAGATAGATATGAATATTTGTATGAATTTCTGAATGAACAACAGAGAAAAGCTACCAAGGAAAGAGATGGTCTTCTTCTGCAAAGGAGTGACAATCATCATCATTTCATCCACTGATGGACTTTATCAAGGCAAATGTAAAGATTTTGTTTTACATGAATTTATAAACAGACGTTAAGAATATCGTTAGGTTTACAATTTTTTTAAATTTAAGATTGCTCAAAAATATTCTTAATGATAATTTTGAACGTCATTGGATGATGTTAAGTGATGTCATTTAATACCAAATAAATGAAAATGAGAAAATGTTGTTATTGCTGTTTATTTTTTATTTTTTTTATTTGTTTATATTTACTTGTTTCTTTTATTAATATAATTATTATATATTATTTTATCTTAATTTGATAAATTATTTAAACATTTATTTATTTTAAGTGATAGAGGTTTTTGATTTAACCAATTTCTTTTAATTCTTCTGTGGTCACCTATGTTGGCTTGGGAAAAAAATATATATATTTTAGGAAAGGAAATATTTGAAAAAATCTGGAGCTCAGGTTAACATTTTGGCAAGATTGTTTAGGGCACTCTCAAGAACCCTCCGTCTAAGTAAGTTATTTTCTGTTTTAATAAGTATGGTATTCTTTAGATCGAATTTATTGCAAAATAAAATCCTTTAATTTACCCTAAGGTTCATCTGAGGACGAAACGCGTTGATAAAGAAAAGTTTTCCTTTTGTCTTTATTCATATTGTCTTTTTACATATAAATTTTATTTATATCTGAATTTTTACATATGTATGTATGTAGGTAGGTAGGAATGTAAAGAATAAGATAGATTTCACTGAGAAATATGAAAGAGAAAGAGTTTCAATACGTTCATGGAAAATGAACCAATTTGTTTTCTTGTTTTTGAACAATCTATATAGGTCACCCTAACGTCCTGGTAGGCATCTCAGATTATGTCCCAACAGATGTCCTAGGGAGGAATTTTCCCACCTTAACCCATAACCTTCATGAGTGCATGTGTTAAATAAACTGTCAAAACATAATAACAATATATATATATATATATATATATATATATATATATATATATATATATATATATGTGTGTGTGTGTGTGTGTGTGTGATGTGTTTGTGTGTGTGTAAAATGTAAAAAATGTAATTGATATGCACTCATGAAAGTTCATGTCGGAGTCTGAAACACGTAAATTTCTTATTGAACTTGTCAATACACATTGCATAGATAACATCTAATAAAATTAGATATGTGAGAAAATGTAATAGCAATCAATAAAATAAATTAAATGCAGTTCAATGTTTCTTTTATTGTTGGTCAGTCTAAGATCTGATAATTAAGAGTTGCGGGATTCTGCTAAGTCAACTTTAAGGTTAACGAAAATTGTTTCGACGAATGGTATTTTTTTTTTCGCCTTTATGACCAAGTAATGAGTCAGTTGAAAGCGTTCGAACTTTTAAGGGGAAACAACATGATTTAAATTATGACATTACGCAAATATTCCAAGACAGTTGTCACTCTCTCTTAATGGAATAATAAATCGTATAAATACATGTTTTCAAATATATGCGCGTGTTTTTCATATATATATTCGTTTTTCTATGTACGACAAATTAAGGGACAGATAAATATTTATTTGTTCCCATTTATCTAATTACATACATCTTCTTGCATCTAATCTGAAAAGAATGTGTTGTAATAGAATCAAGTCTGTGAAGAAAATAACTTAAGAATCTTACTACAGTGTAACCCGGATATAAGAGAAACCCGGATATAAGAGAGATTTTCTCTGATCCCAAATTAGAGCCTGTGTTACATAAACAAAATAGACCAAACTACTTCTCCGGTTCCGACAACTCTCTTATATCCGGGTTACACTGTATATTGTCTATAACATTGAGAAGAGTTATGAATGTTTCAAGTTTTGTTCAGACAATGAAACGCTTTCTTTTTGTCTCGTTGACTTCGCTACCACGACGTTTCGGTTGATCCACTCTACAGCCTTCTTCAGCTATATAATATATATTTGACTTTTTTATTTCTTTTTTAATCATTTCACGCCAAGCAAAGCGGTAATGCTACTAGTACGCACGGGGTTACAAAAAGTGAAAGTGAAACAATAGGGAGGATTGCAGAAAGGACAAACGATGAATGGAATTCAAGAAGACACAAGATGGCGATTGGCGTTGCATTTAAACTTTTGATGATTGTAGTTATCAGAGAAGCAAGGAAACGGAAAGGAGTTAAACATGTGGGAAGTGCGGGAAAAGAAACTGTTGGGGTAGGATTGGCGGTTGCATTTAGATATTTCAACAGTAAAAGGGTGGGAGTTGGATGCCAATCTAGTAGCACGCTTAAATTCATGTATTCCAGGCACCGAGGGAAAATCGTCAAAGCAAGTGCCAAGAAAATATTTGTAGAAATGACAGAGGGAAACCACGTCACGTTGGTGAGAAAGTGTTTGAAGTCGAGATGTCAAGTCAGGATCGATTACATTACAGATCCTTGCTTGGATTTTGTCAAGAATCTCTGGATGTACAGTAGGAACACCAGACCATACGTGGCAACAATATTTAATGCCTGGACGAATGGTAGATTTCTAAATATGTAAGATGGATTCTGACGAGAAAAACTTTTGGGAACGTAAGAGTGACCCAACTTTCCTTCCAGTAGATGCAGCTATTGATTCGATACAGTAGTTCATGTCAAGGAAAATGTGAAACCAAGAAAACGTAGTGTTTTGATCTCATGGAGTCTGGCGTCAGCCATCCTGATGACAGACAAAAAAATGAAATGCGGTGAAATAAATGAACGCTTTTTTATTTTTGAAGGCATTGAAATGCACAGCCATTTCTTTTTCTCGATTGGAGGTCCTTTCAAAAAGCAGTTGCTAGATGTGCTTATGTCAGATTTAACGTATTTGGTTTAAAAAAAAAAGTAAATGTTTCTTCATCTGCATAAATACCAATTTGTGAATATTTGACATCAGGTTATTATTGATGAATATTAAAACAGTGTAGGACAATAATAATATAAAGCATCTCAAAGCGATCCCTTCATTTCACGATAAATATAATCCTCCTTAACAAATAAATGTAATTTTGCAAAAGCCTGTTGAACGCACATGCTTCGAGATTATTTCACATTAATGCTGGGATGCTCCAGGGCTTTATCCTTGGACCTACGCTGTTCTTTATCTTCATCAAAGACCTTCCCGATGTTATCAGTTGCCAACTAGGTATTTATACTGATGACACATCAAATTTTCTTGTCAATATGAATATTCCGACAAAGCCAAAAAACTGGGAGCTGTTTTTTAAAAAAACTGAACCAAAACCTCCAATCAGTGGTTAACTGGGTCAAAGAATGGCTTGTAAATTTTAATTTTTCCAAAACGAAACTGCTTTTATTTAATCATCATAGAGAACCTTTTCTGCTCCCCCATCATTATGGCTGATGCTAACCACCAGGAGAGAAGCTCTTTGCACAGTGTTGAGCTCACGTTTTCCACTGACATGAAGTGGAGTGGTTATATTGAATCAATTGCAAATGAAATAGTTTTTTTCAAAAAAAAAAAGGTACAGGAAAGGAAAGTGGTATCTTAAAAAAAGAACTCTTTCTCTATCCTTATGGAACTTACTGGAATTCTCAAGGTTTTTTTATATCACTATTGGACTCTACTTTTGAGCAATAAGAATGTATAATTACTCTCCAAGTTTAACAGAAGAATCATGATGAAATCGATCATAAACAAAAAATGACATGTTCATCATTAATTAATCATAGCTATGATCTGAGGCTCATGAAGGATTGATATAAAATAAATATATATATATATATATATATATATATATATATATATATATATATATATATATATATATATATATTATTCTAGGATCATTTTACAACTTATTCGAGATGATCTCACCCTTTCTAACCTTCTAACTTTCTGTCCTGGATTAAAATTGTACTTCAAATGTTTCACATACGATTTCATTTTCAAGTCTTTTTTTTTCACTGCTCTTTGGACTGTCATAGCTGAAACTCCTCTCTCATGTGCCAAACGTCTTATGAATTGAGTTGGATCTTTTCTAATTGATCACTTTACCTTCAAGTTGAAATGATGATCCCTCTTCCTGTTGTGAGCTCCTGATCCAAGTTTTCGTCTCTAGTGTTCCCTCTTTTTTAAACTTATTCACTCTTCTCTTGATGGTTCTTGAATGGACTTTGAAGATGGAAGCCACAGTATGAATGGTACCATTACTGAAGGCCTGAATGATCTTTTCCTCTCACCATAGTTCAGTTGGGAAGATATAGTGGGTCTGACACAAAACGATTTTAACCTGTTCTCTTTCCAGCTGAATAATTCAAAGGGTTTTTCAGTAATTCTTACTAAAAATGGTGTCAAGATGGCTAAACGTCTTATCTGAAAACCTGGAAAACAGAAACTCAGTAGTTTAGTGGGGTTTTTTTTTTAGATATTAAACATTTTGTGGGATGGAGAAGTATGTTGTTACACGATTTGGACATTTTTTTTGTTTTACCTAATATATATATATATATATATATATATATATATATATATATATATATACTGAAACACCATGATAGCAATATCAACAAATTAATTTAATTGTAATAAATATTTTGGTGATTTCAAAATATTTGAAATTATAAAAATATTTTTTGTATTATCAATTTAATAAATAAATTACCAAATAAAAATTAAATAATTAAAAAAATGATTTTCCAGTTGAATTTTTTTTCTTAGTTTATGAATAATAAAGTTATTTATTTTTCGATATAATTAAATTTAAACTGAAAAAAAAAATTTTCAGATGGAAATTATTTTTTAGATTGATAATCTTTTATTAAATTTAAAACACTATTATTTATTAAATATTTATATATATGTAATATAAAAATAGTTGTTTGGTTCTGGATAAAGGCGATTAATCTTGCATTTAACAGAATAAAATATATATTTATTCATTATTTATTACCAATTAGGGACTTACTTAGTGCTATGAAGTTGCGTGATAAAAGTGATTAATGAACATTGCCGTTAGAGTGACAAATATTGTCATTAAATTTATTTAATAGTAATTTTATGCATTTTGATTTAAATAATATTGGAGGTTATTTTTTTTTAAAAAAAAATATTGAAAAATAAAAATTTGCAGTATGATAAATATGAAAAAAAATTTTTTTTTATTATTTACAATTAAGGGAAATTTTTAATATGAAAAAAAATTTTTGTCTTAGTTCTGGTAAAATAGTTGATTAAATTTTTAATTTGATAATGTTTTAAAAATTGGAAAAAAATTTTAAAAAAAGAATTGATTAATTTGGATTTAAATTCAATCCAAAAAGAAGTTTTTATTCAAAATAAAATTTGAAAAACAAAAAATAAATAAATAATAATTAACTGCAAAGTAAAACAAGACAATTAAAATTTTAATTTTATATATATTTTGATTGAATTGGTTTGGATATTTGGATTGACAAAAAATATATGGGTTAATGAAAATTGATTATAATTTTTTTTCTTAAATTATTATAAATATTATTAAAAAGCCTTTAAAAATTTTTAGATTCTGAAGTTTTAAAAAAATTATTTTAAAAATATCAAAAAAATAATTTATTATAAAAAAAATTTATCCGAAATTTTTTTTTCGAATTTATATTTCAAAATCCATATATTTTTCAATCTGATATTTAAATTTTTTTTTCTAAAATCTGACCAGGCTTAACGAAAAATACAGTTTTTTTTTAAAAATTTTTAGTTTCAAAATGATTTGGTTTGCAATTTTATAAAAAACTTTTTTCTATTTTTCAATTTAATGTTTTAACATTTTATTTTTAATAAATTTCAAATTTAAATCATTATTAAATTCGATATTTTTTCAACTGATTATCAGAAAAATATTTTTTTTTAGCATAAAATTTTTTATTTAAATAATTAAAAGGAATTAATTTTAATATATGATTAAAAAAAAATTTTGGGAGAAAATGATACTTCAATTTATTTTTTTTAAAATTATTATACTTATTTTAAAAATGAAAATAAAACTGAAAATATACATATGAGAAAAAAAAAATATTTTTGAATTAAATTTAAAATTCATTTCTTTTTTCTTTGACTCAATTTTTAAATTTTAAAATTCAAAAAAATCATTTTTATTCCTTTTAATTTTTTAATTCTCAATTTGTCTTTAAAATGAATTGTTTTTTGGAAAATATTTATCCAATTTTACTTTTTTTAAATAAATATCTTTTTTTATTTTTTTTTTTATTTTTTTTATAAATTTATCATTTTTTTATTCAAAATATTTTTTAATTTTACAATTTATATTACACCATTCATATAAATTTTTACATTGTTATACATTGTTTTTAATGTCCTTTCATAGATCTGAACAATAATACAAAGTAAACCCCAACATTTAATCAAATAAAAAAAGATAATGAAATAAAATGTATTCCACAAAAATTTTGAAAAAATAAATAAAAAAATTTTTTTATATATAATATCAAAAAAAGATTTAATATTATAATATAGTTATATAATATTTAAATTCTAAATATCAAAATAAAATTCAATTTTATTTACTCCAAAGATTTAGAAATAACAATAAAAGCATTTAAAAATGAAACTTGAAACCTCATTGATTGGATTGAAAATTTTTCAAAGATTTTTTACATTTATCAAAATTTTTATTCTTTTGAATTATATATAAATTCTTTTACTTTTTTATTAAAATTTGATTGATTCATTTTTTAAAAAATTATTATTTTATATATAAATATATATTATATATATATTATAAATTTTTTACAAAAAATTTTAGGACATTGATTATGAATTGAATTTTGAATGATAATAATAATGTAAAAAAAAAAAAAAAAAAAAGAAATATATAATATATATATATATATAGAATAAATATAAATATCTATATATATATATATTAATATATCCAAAAATAATATATAAAATTTGTTATAAAATATAAATATTTTTTATAATTTAAAAATCAAATATTTATGTTATTTATTGAATATTATTTCATATAATTAAAAATAAACAAAAGTAAATATATAAATATATTTACATATATAAAATATATATATGCAATAAATTTAAATGAAAGATAACATGAGATTTCCCTTTATTGGGTTTAAAAAAATTTTATTATTCAAAATTTTTCTTTAATATAAATTATTTAAAAATAATAAATCAAAAAATAATAAAAAATTTTTTAATGGACAAAAATTTATATAAACATAAATATAAGATAAAAAAATATACAAATACATAAAAATATATTGAATATAAATAAAAAAAATATATATATGATGAAGAAATTAAATATTTAAATATTATTATAAATATATATATATATGCATTTATATATTAAAACATAATAAAATAAATTTTATAAAATTGATCAACATAAAAAAAATTAATATCAAAATAATTTGATATATCTCGATTGGTGTGAAAAAAGATTTTCAAACTATGGCAAAAAAAAAAAAATAATTAAAATTGAACCATCCTTGATAAAAAAAAAAAAACAAATTAAGAAAGACATATATATTTTAAATGAAGATTTTTTTTTATTTTTTTTTTATGAATATTTTTTAAAAAAAAGAAAAAAATTTATTTTAAAAAATATTTTGATTTGAAATATAATTCATTATTAACTATTATGATAAACAATTGTAATAAATGGAATTTTTAAAAGCATTAAATGTAACCTTAAACAATTTGATAAAAAAATATGAAATATCTCCACAAGAATTTGATAATAAAAAAAATAGTTTAAATCAATTGTTCATATAATGTTTATAGAAATTTTTTAAAACAAAAACAAATTTAACAAACAACCTGGGTTAAAAATAAAAAATTTCATAAAAAATATAAAAATGTTTTCCAATAAATTTTCATCAAAATAAAAATTTTTCGTATTTTAAATTTAGATCTTTTTTAAGATTACTTTGTTTTTTCAATTTTTCAAAAATAAATCAAAAAAAAAAAAATAAATTTATTTTTTAGTCCTGAACTTTTTCCAAAATATGAAAAAAAATATAAAATTTGATAAAATATACATTTTAAATCATCCAATGGGAATATATTTATATGCAATATATATATATATATATATATATATATATATATTTATATATATATATTGATATTATTTATATCAAAAAATATTTTGTTATTGTTAATAAAATAAAATTTAAATGTTTATAATAAAATAAAATAAACTATATATATTAAAAATCAAAAAAAACCAAAAAAAAAGATAGTTGCTTTATAAAATTTTATCTCATTACAAATGATTGAAATTCATTAAAAAAAAAAAATACAAACATTTTTTTTTAATATATTTTAAAATATATTTAATGTATTTGTATTTATTATATGTGGAAATTAAAAAAAAAAAAAATTCAAATTTTTTTTTATTGATTTTAAAAAATTAAGAAAAAGATGAATTTTGCAGTTTTTAATTTTATTTAGTCTTGTACTTTTAATGAATAAAAGTAAAAATATATTAAATTTTTGATATATATTTTAAAATAAAAAAAATTTAAAAAAAGGAAAATAATAAATTAAAAAATTAAAAATTAGACTTCTATTTTCCTTAAAAATAATTTGTGTTTCATTTAAATATTTTTTAAATTCAAAAAAAAAAAATTGGCGGAATTTTTATATATAAATATTATTAAAATTTAAAAAAAAATGTTAAAAAAATCAAAATATTAAAAAAATAGTTTGAAAAAATATTTAAAAAAAAACCAAAAAATCAACATATTAAAAGAAAAATTCTATTATTTAAAACAGTTTAATTTTAAAAATATAATATTAATATTGTTTTAATCAAAATAAATATATCCTTTTAAATATAAATTTTTTATAATAAGAAAAAAAAATAAATAAAAGGTTATTGATTATGACAAAAAACGGAAAAATTAAAAAAAAGATAATAACATCTGTTTGATAATATATAATCCATATATTGATTAATTTAATGATTTAAAAATAAAATAAATTTTCATAAGGAAGAAATTTGTTCAAATATAAAGAAAGTGAAACGTTACATAAATATTAACATTAAAACAGCATAAAAATTTGTCGCCTATACAGAATATATATATATATATATATTATATATATATATATATATATATATATATATATATAAAAGGTTTTCCATTTAACTGATTGATGTTACCTTCCGCATAGTTGACTCCAGAAACATTCTAAATATTTCTATTCTCAGGGGTATCTGCAATTTATACCTTATACATATATATATATTATATATATATATATATAGAAAGAGAGATAGAGAGAAAGAAAAGAGAGAGACATTTCACTGAAGCATCCAATTTATAGATACACACACATACATATGTCTGTTTATATATACATATATACAAAATTACATATTAGCTAAATAACATAAAAATACATATAAGCAGATAGGAAAACACTTATACATACTAGTAAATACACATTCGTACATCATAATCTGAAATAAAGAAACTGTAAATAAATGAATATAGATATTTTAAAAGATGAGGATATATGGCTTGAATTAAAATCAAGTTGGTTCAACATATTTCAAGAGGTGTTTGTTTTTATATCTACATGTGACCATTCATTTCTTTTCTTTAGTAAATTAGTATTCTTTATATTTTTTAGAATGGTCAATTATTCTAAAATTCTAATTCCATCTTTCAACTTTACCGTTGTAAGATTTAGTTCTTGCCATTATTTCCCACTTAAATTCTGGTACGGTTCTTTTATTTGTCAGTAATATTTAGCTGTATTTAGTTGTATTATTTTTGTATTTATCTTTACTTAAATTTAGTTTGTGGTTGTAAACCGATACTTCCAACCAGTTTCAGTTAAATCAATATAAAATATTTTTTCTTTACCAAGTTGTATGTTAACTATATAAATAATATTACTCGTCAAACAAAGGGCAGTTCATATTATTTGTATTTGTCGTTACTTAAACTTAATTTGTGATTGTAAAATCTTGAAGATATGTCGTTGTTAGTTGTGTGTACATTTGTATTATAGTTGAAACTACATATTAGACGCGTATATTTGTATTTAAATTATATTTATATGTTTGCATTTGGATGTATGTAAGTGTCTGCATTTATATATTTTTCCGTAAATAAATGGACTGATCAACTATCATTTTAGTACGGTATAAATATCAATATTTAAATTTTGCAAAGGTAAGTTTCAGTCAGCACCTGACGACTGCAATTGTGTTACCAGTGAAAAATATATATATATATATATATATATATATATATATATATAAAGAAATATAGTTTTAAGGTGTGCTATATTTATGGGATGAAGTGCACAATATCAGAGATAGAGCGTATGTAAATATAAATATAAAGGTGAACATTGAAGTCTGTTTCATCTCAATCGAGGCGACAGAGTGTTGACTGACGATTGCGTCTAGCATTTATATATATATATATATATATATATATATATATATATATATATATATATATATATATATATGCACATTGCATTATATATTGTGTGTATGTATGTATTGATATTATCCTCTTTCTTGCTTTCTGTTCATTACAGTCTGTTATCGGATCAATACCCAAGACCTAGGGCAGTTGTTCTTAACCAGAGGTGCTCGCACTACCACCACCCTCAAGGGTGCGATATCGGTTTCTAAGGTGTGCGAGGATACTGAATAATTAGTCTTGGTTCATTAAGGAAATTCTAATGTAGTTTTTGGCAATCTGACATAAAAGTTTACATTGTAGAAATTTTACCAATTGCTACCATCATAATAGCGTAAATATATGATTAATGGAAAAGAAAAGCGGAAATTGCTAGTAAAACTGCAGTAAAGTTGAAAACACTGGAGTTGTTTTGATAAAGCGTGTAACTATTGCTCAAATACTGTTGAGATGTGTTTGCTCAAATGCGATGTTTAAATATTGTTGAATTGTGTTTGTGCTTCCATATAAATATTTATGCATGGGGAAGGATGTAAATATTTATACATAGATATATTTAACACTTCGTTAATAGTTAAAAGTGTGCGTTAATTGTTGCTAGGTTAGTTTATAAAATACTAAAAGCAATTGATGCAAACGGAAGTTATAGGTGAGATTTAATGTTTATTACAATCTAGTTAGGTTATTGTTATATTGTGGCATTTTGGTAAAGATTACCAAGCGTTAAACTTTATAAAAATGGTAATTTTTCATTTTAAAATTGTATTGAAAAAGAACACACCGTACCTAATAATTTACATGGCGAAAATTCTGAAACAAGTGATAATGAACATATGTAGTGTTTATATTTTCTTTTACATTGATAATACTCTCCTGAGTAGATGAGCACTTCCACACAATGAAAGATTTTTGAATCCCTTGTAAAAAGGAACTACCAAGAAGCTTGTTAAATGTCTTCCCTCTATTTTTTTCATCGTAACCAGAGTTTCACTTATTATAGGTATCAGAGTTACCACATTTTCTATTTTCAATTTCAATGTCGTTATATTTATTTCTCATATTCTTTAACCTTTATCACTCTGTATTTCATTTGCAGTGCAAAAAGTTTATCCTATATTTGAATTTATTTGAATTTCATAGTTGTGTTGTCATATCCTACTATAGCAACAGAAAATATTTTTGAGTGGAAAAAAAGTAATATTAATAATGCAGTATACTAAAGTTTAACATATCAATTTTTAACTGATGACACTGCCATATCTGTGTGAAGGCATTTTTTAAATGATTTCACCCAAAGTCAGGCGACTCTGCCACTAAGACGCAAGGGATTACTGGGAGTGAAAAAGAATGAGAAGAATTGAATGAGGAGAAATGACAAATAAAAGAACAGGTTTCAAGTAGACAGAAGATGGCAATTGACGTTGCACAAATATCTGAAGATTGTAATTGGCGGGGAAGCAAGAAACTGAAAGAAAGTGAGAAGTTCAAGTATAGACTTTTAGAATAGAACTTGCGGTTACATCTAGTTATTTCAACTGTAAAAAGAGGAGACCTAGTTGCCAATTTAGTAGTATAAAAAACAGTAAAAATACCAGCAATACATTTTCATAGTAAAAAAATTACTAGCAATACATTTTTATTAATTTCTTTAAATTTCCAGCAATACATTTGAATTTAAATTTTTTTAAGAATTACTAGCAATATGTTTTTGTAAAAACTAAAAATATTACCAGCAATACATGTTTGTAAAATACATTACTCATACTCCCAAGAAAACTAAATTTCAGCATAAGGTGGTATGCGGGTAAACAAATAGTTGGAGAAACAGATATCAAGAAATCTATAGTCTCAATATGTTGTTCACATAATATATATATATATTTATATATTAGGTCTGTACCCGTTTTTATCATGTATGCCTGGTAATTCCTAGTGATTATTATTATTATTATTATTCGAAGTGAGTTAATGGATGAGACTGTCGCAATTTTAGAGGAAATATATGATCTAATTATTGTTGTTTTTATACTAATTATCAAAATAAATTCTAATGGCGTTTACACTGCAGCCGAAAACATTAAGAAACGAATTGTCAATTTTGTCGGGTTGAATTAGATTCCGTATAATCTTTTAAAAAAGTACGTTTTACAACAAACAAAAAAATGAAGTGTATGTAGATAGTCGCGTCAGTAAAGCTCGTTATCTTTGCTTTCCTTCAAAATGTGACGTAACTTAAAAAGTAAAACCTTCGACCGCATTTTACGATATCAGCTAGAGACGTAATGCTTAAGAAACGAGGACACGGTACGAACACTTATCATTCTCTGTGTTTATGTTTTCAAACTATTAGGTTGGTACACCTAATGAAGAATAAAGGCCACGCCTCCATTTAATAGGCCATCCCCAACCTCAAAGCAAGACCTCTCTTATACAGAAGAGCTAGTGTTAATCGTTAACGCTTAGGGTATGCCAAAAGTAGAAAGGCCGTGAGAGCTTCAGCAGTTTTTGTTCCTTGTCCCATGTAAGCGTGTGATTATCATTTTAAACCCGACGTTGTGTCATATTCCATTCGGATGGACGTACGGATAAATATTAGCAGAATATTAGCAGCACCAACATTCAGTGTTCGAGTTTAATCAAAGCCCAGTATTTCAATGCATATTAGGAAGTAAGTAAGTCTGCAGACATTTGCTTAAACTTATTACAGAATTGAACAGGAGTAGAGGTCTATCCCTCTTTTCCTGTTTAGGATTGGGTTTCTGTCTACTTCAACTATCTACTTCTTAGTTATTTACTAACTTTCATGAGAATCAAATATATTATACGGGTAAATGGTCTACGAAACAACAGACGGTTCAGCTATAAGTCCTATTAGTAAGCTTTGGCTGTCACTTGTAGATACGTTTCCTTAAATTCAGTAAGTGTATAATAATACAATAAAAATTACATATAAAGACATTAAAAGTCCAATTTCAATGAAAAATACATTAACCAGATAGATAGATAGATAGACAAACAGATAGATAGATAGATAGATAGATAGATAGATAGATAGATAGATAGATAGATATAAATAAACTGTAGACAGACATTAATGAATAGACTATACATATGAATAGATAGATAGACAGATAGATATGAATAGATATATAGACAGATGTGAATAGATAGATAGATAGATAGATAGATAGATAGATAGATAGATAGATAGATACCATACCATACCATTTACTCTTTCTTGATCCAGTGTCCTTGGCAAAAGCACTCTGTTCTTGTTTTATTTACGGGCTAATTCTACTTGGCTCTCTGTTCATCAGAATTCGGGTTAATAGCTTGCTTATGTGGCTCATTAAGCCTATTGTCCGATGGAGATTTTATTCATTTGCACCAGTTTTCTTGTTCTCAGTATCCTAGCTGATTTTAATAATGCTGCTGTATGCACCAGTTTTGCTCGGATTTCCAATTTTTTGCAAGACCAGATATTTCCCAGGTTTTCACTTTCTTGAAATGCAATCTACAGCAGCTGAAATATCTACGATCTGACACATATTTCCTCTATTCACAATCTGGTCTCCTAGTTCATTTGAATTTCAGAGTTTCAAAGACGTTTACTCTTTTTTGTTTCGAATACAACCTCTGTCCTATTTTACACCATTGAGTAGCATGATCAAATATTGATGATACACTTATTACTGCGAGGGGAAAAAAGAAAGGGCAAAGACTGTCCTACACGAGTGATAAGAAAGATATTAATTATAGTAACTATTAATATTAAAACATGTACAAAACGTATGGCAATTTGAAAAAAATTACTTTGACATGTTTTGCCGATGATTCGGCGTCATTTAAACAATTTAATAAGAGTAGATAGGTCCTCACACACTTCCCTGGTCTTTTGAACAGGAGTAGAGGTCTATCCCTCTTTTCCTGTTTAGGATTGGGTTTCCAGTTCTTTCTAAAGTCTACTTCAAATATCTACTTCTAACATTTCCGTCTGAATTCCCTGATATTTATTTACTAATTATTTTTTCTCCTCAGTGGGAGTGGATAGATTCGACTAACGTCCGTTTCACACTTCGACCCGGTTTTTCGAACAGGGGTTTATCCCTTGTTTGCTGCTTAAGAATGGGTTTCTGGTTCCTTCTAAATTCTTTACATTTCTTTTTTCTCCCAATGGCCTCTTGCTTCTTAGTGGTATTATCGCCTTGCATGGGGTGAATTGATTTTTTAAAAAATGAATCACAGCTTCAAAGATGTAAAATAGCCGCTTCTGTTCATTGAACATAAATATGCTATCCGCAACTTCAGATGTTGAGCACATCTCAGTTCCTCGTTCTTTGTAGAAAGAAAGGCCTTTTTTCAGAGTTCTAAAGTTGGACTGATTTTATTAAGTTAATTATGGAACTTTCTAGAAATGGTACCTAATAACTGTGGAGATCACGGTCACTTCAAGATAACACCAGATCCCTTTCAATTCTGTTTTTATCCACTTTCTCTTTCTACTTTTCAACAACTCCAGTATCAAAATAGCGCGCTACGCCTATAATCTTGTAAGATCTACTTCTCTTCTTTAAAAATTCCACTATGTAGATTGGAATGTTACAGTATCTTAGCAGTTTGTATCTTCATGTCTCCAAAGGACTTTGGCGTTTTTTGTTTCCGGTTACGTTTTTATCCCTGGCATCCCCTGATTACAAGAGATTAAAAAATCTCTGTGTGGATTTTGTTCTTATCTGTAACTTTTAAATCGTACCCATGGCTTTTATTTTAATCATTTCAGCCCAAACAAGGTGATAATGCCACTAAGATGCAATTGTGGAGGGGTTACTGGGGGGAGTTAAAGAGAATGAGAAGACTTTAGGAGAAAAAACCAGAAACCCAATCCTAAACAGGAAACAAGGGATAAACCTCTACGCCAGTTTAAGAGAGGGAGGAGTGTGAACTGACCTATGGGAGAAACGATCGTATTCTTTAACATACGTATTTTATCTGATGAAACTTTTGTGTGCCACGTCCATTCATGACGTTGGAATAATGGTTCTCCACAAGTTCCTGTCTTTTGTTGCTCTCAGGAAATATTGTCTTTTCGCTATTACTCCGAAACCTTGCTCCGCCATTCATTCATTCAAGCTCACCAGGTAAGTTATACGTTGTTTTCCTCTGTCCTTCTTGCCTTCGATCTGTCCCTGAGTATCACAATTTCCGAACCCTCTTTCTTCCTTATGTTCTCTAGAAATGTCAACTGCCTCTCCCCGGTGTTAAATATTAATGTCCTTTTTTG
The DNA here is from genome assembly GCA_903632075.3 of Acanthosepion pharaonis. NCBI lineage: Eukaryota > Metazoa > Mollusca > Cephalopoda > Sepiida > Sepiidae > Acanthosepion > Acanthosepion pharaonis. Next base: position 469,266 of record CAHIKZ030001551.1, read on the forward strand.
TTTCCATTGTCTCTAGAACTTCGTTGTTGCTCACATGTTCGGTTCATGTTATTCTCAGCATCCTTCTGCAGAACCACATTTCTGTTGCTACAATTTTTTTCTTCATCTCTGAGGAGATTACTCATGCCATATAGGAGGATTGATATTACATAACAGCACAGTACAGTTTTCCTTGTTTCTAACGAAATTTGTCAGTTTCTTAATACTTTGCTTAGCTTTTTGAAAGCATTTTTCGCTATCCCCAGTGGATCTTCTGATTTCAGTGTCGCACTTTTCCGTCCTCATATATCTACATTTTAAAACTTGTTTGATTTTGGCATCTCCAATTTGTAGTTTATATGTTGGACTGTTGCTTTTTACTAACAACCATGCATTCTGTCTTCTCGCAATTGATTAGTGCTTTTTCTCAGTTTCCTTTACTACCTTCTCTGGGAATTCTTGTAGTTTCCTCTCTGTGTCTACCATTAACACGGTATCATCTGCATATCTTATGGCGTTAAGATTGTGACCGCCAATAATGAACCCTGGTAGAATTTCTAATTCTCTCAGAATCGCCTCGCTGTATAGGTTGATAGTTGAATCTGATGGAAGATACATCCTTTGTCTAAACATCCATTTATTTATTTTGTATATTTACTGAACTCATTTTCTATCCGTTTGCTGTCTGTATAAGTTCTGGATTCTTCTAATATCCTTCCCAGGTGCGTCACGGTTGCAAAATAACAGTTCAAACTGTTCTTTGTGACGTACTTCATAATAACCGTTAAAAAATACAGCTACATCTCCTTCTACATTTGTATTGCTCTTTCTCATATCATTCTGACTATAAATACATCATTTTTGTTTCATTATCTTTGTGGAACCCGCACTGTTCTTTTCCTATTTCCGGTCTAATTCTGCTGCGCGCTCTATTGCCATATCTGTAAAGATGCCTTTTTTTATTTGTAGCTTTAATCACTATGTCTTGTCTATTAGCTTTTACATGTCAGTTAGTATGAATGGTGAAATCCCAAAGAATAGTAATTTCATGGTCTTTTATGACAGGTTCAGGATGATGTTCAAACCATTTTACATCAAATGATAGAATTTAATATTGACATATCATCCAATGAATTACTTCCCAACAAAAATACTTGATTTTTTGTAATGATATCTTGTATAACTTCTCTCTGGTTTCTAGTTCATCCATCTATTTTTACGACTTTTGATTGCCCCTTGGGCCCCGATAACGATTGGTCCAGCTGTTACAATCACATTCCATAATTTCTTTTTCTTCATCATTATTATTATTATCATATTATAATTCTGCTTTTTTCTTAGTTCGTTAGTTAACACGTACGTTACGCCCTGTCGATAACACATAGATAATTGACTAATCCTTTTTGATCTTGAGGAAAGACGGAAAAGATATACCAGAAATGCTGTTTGAATCCAGTTAAAAAAAAAGAAAGAAAATGAAAGCGATAATGCTCTCGTACGATTAACATCTGCTTCAGTGAAATGGAAAATTTAAATCTTTTCCTTTGTACCCTCTTACGTCTTCAAATAATGTTCTGCATTCATATTTTTGGTGATTTTCTAAGCATAGTTTAGATGTGGCACAAGGCCAAATGCATGGTGGCACCCAGTGAGGATCGAACTCACTAATCGTAATTGCTCTAACGAGACGAACTTGCTATCCATTACACTACGTAGAGATGCTCCCTTCATTCATATTTATGATTGTTATTGCAATAATTGGTTAAAATTGTTAAGCTCAAATATTTAATGATGCAATAAGGGAATATTCACAGACATTTCATAGTCGTTAAACTCGCATGGTGCTTATTCAATCATTAACTTAAAAATTATGATACATTAAAAAATTCAAATAGCAAAACCGTAAAATTTTCATGGGTACTGCTAGTTATTATTATTATTATTATTATTATTATTTCCCATCCTTTCAAGTAGGAGATTGTGTTGTTTTCCTTATCACTTCTTGGCCACTTGTCTAATATGACTAAAATAATGAATGTCGCCGGCTCGCCACTTAAAAAGCGCAAAGCTTTTATTATTTACACTACTTAATATTATTCAATTGAAGTGATCTCAATGAGACGAATTCTCATAAGGTTATTTTTACCTGCTGTCTGTCTGTCCATCAATTTTTCTCACTAGACCCCCTCCTCCTCCCTCTCTCTCTCTCTCTCTCTCTCTCTCTCTCTCTCTCTCTCTCTCAAGCCTGTACTTGAATGTTGGATGTATGTCTGCAGTCAGCCAACTCACCAACATGCAAACTGACCATTCAGCTTACTGGTCCTTTCTGTACCAAGTCTCACCTTGTAAGCGTACAGGCGGCCTGATTGACGACATTTGTTAACATCATATTCACCAAAGAGTCAAAAGTGCTACAGTTTTTACTTAACGACCAGCACTTGTAGATTTGGTTTAGTGTCATGATGGAGAAAAGACCGTAAATGTTAATGGAAAATGGCTACTATAACAACTGTAGAAAAACAACTTATCACAGCAACCAAACCGTCTATTGCAAAATTCACAGGCCGTAAAAAAAGTTCTTTCCACAAAGAAAAATTTTTTTTTCTGCTTCTCGCCGAATATAGATAGATAGGAACACGGATAGATAGATAGATAGATAGATAGATAGATAGATAGATAGATAGATAGATAGATATGAGCATTGATGGATAGATAGATAACCCGAACGGAATAATTGCCAATACACTGGATGTAAGAATGGACAAATGGATAAAGATTGCGAAGTATACGTACATACATGCATAGTAAAAAGAAAAGTATGAGAGTGACTATTTAAAGTATTTACACGTGGACTGTTGTCCTCATCATTGTTGTTTTTATCACGTTTCGGACGTTGTACCCTCCGGCCTTCATCAGGTGTTTGTCGATCCGGATAACCTACAAGGAATTCAGAACTGAATCCTTTATTTAATAAATTTCCTAGATTGTTCTCAATCGCCTGACCATGTCTAGTTCTTATTTTTAGTACTGCTCGCTTTGTTTCGACTGAGTCCAAATAAACATTTCCCAGCCCAGAGACGCAATTCATCATTGAACCCTGCCAGCTGATATGTGCAGCTGCTTGTCATTCTTGACTGCACTCACTGAAAAGAGGTCAGTGTTTAACAGAGGTCAGGTATCCTTTATCCAAAATTACAAAATCCGAGAACATCCAAAATCCGAAAGTTTTTCAGGTGCTGACATGACTTGCCACAAATAGAAAAATTCAGAAAACAACATGGCTAACGGTCACATGATTATTGCGTTGCAGCGTTGCAGATAAGATGATGACTTTTCTCAGTTTTCATTACATTTAGCTGTAATCAGAATTTATGTTTTGTTTTTATACAAATACTATACCTGTATGTATTGTAACATTTTAATCAAAACACGACATTGTTGTTAGAGACTGATAGCTTACCGAATTTTCCCTCTCACACTCAGAGTAATGTCATCGATGAGTTACCCTCTCTCTCCAGTTTCTCACATCTCTAGAAGTATTTGGTGTTGCATTTTTAATAATTTTTGTAAGTATTGATCCTGTTTTTGTACACATACAGAAAGTACAAAACATTATTTTTACGTGAAATCTTAATTTCACCATTTAAAATCCGTGTGAGCATTACATGACTAGCGTCATTAGATGTATCTGTATGTACACAAAATTTATTAACTTTTAAATAAAACTACTTTGGAGGTATATATTATTTATATAAAACTACTTTCGAGGTATAAGTTTTATTACGAAATATAAAGGGATGTCCTGTTTATCTTTGGATTACACTCCTAAGCTGCCCCATTTTATAGATGCTATATACGAATTAAATAGCCTGTATCCCAAAATCCGAAGCACTTATGGTCCCAAGAATTTCGGATAAAGGATTCTCAGTATATATAAAAGGTGTTTCATTAAGACGGATTATATATGAGTGTTTCATTAAGACGGATCAAATCAGCAGTAAATAAATCAGAGTTATTTGTGAAAATGTATTTATTTCTCTAGTGGATCATGTTAAGTCAAATAATAATATCGCCCAAATATCCGCCAAATCTGAAAGAAAAAGGAAAAAACTCATTAGACGCTTAAACTTATTTCACATTTAAAATCGGTCCAGATTATTGGAACACCCTTATATATATATATATATATATATATATAGAGAGAGAGAGAGAGAGAGAGAGAGAGAGAGAGAGTCATCCACGGACAGACTGCTTCGCAGCTCATCAGTATGGCTAGACATCCGACTGCCTCAAGCCGAAATCGAAACCCGACTGATTTGATTTTTTATCCCTAAGCCATTGGCGCACGGCAGGGATGAAGGTGAATTTAGATGTATTTATTTTTAGACAAACAAGTCACTGACCATAGAAATCGATTCGTCTTAACGAAGAGTCTTGATATATATAGTGATTTTCCAAGCGTAGATTAGATGTGGCACAAGGCCGAAAGTAGGGGGCACCCAGTGAGGATCGAACTCACTGCTCAGTCATAATTGTTCTAACGAGACAAGCTTGCTAACCATTACACCGCCTCGAGGTGACCAAACTATATATAGAGAGAGATTTCGTCTAGCATGAAAATAACTGTCGCCTCTAAGTGTTGACTTCTATGTTCACTTTTATATTTACGCACGGTCTATCTCTGATATTGAGCACTTTATCCCATAAATATAGCACATCTTAAGACTATATTTCTTCATATGTGTGTGTGTGTGTGTGTGTGTGCGTGTGTTACAAAACAAAACTTTATGCAAGTAAGAAAAATTACAGTAATTATAAAACTAATAGTTGGAAAGTCAATTTTGGTCAAATATAAATATTATATGGATGCGGAATATCGAAATTTTAGGTCGCAGTCAAATGAAATTGAGTCTATGCTAGGCTATATAAACATTTTTTCTTAAGCATTCAACCTTTTATGCAATCATCTACAAAAACGTATAAAGATATCTAGCGTTAAAAAAGTAAAGTTAGTAAGAAACCCAACAATAATTTACTCAAAGTAGAGATCTTCAAAACTTTTCATGTTAAACTGGGTATATTAACAAATCAAAACAGCAATTTAATTGACTTATACACCGTGTATAAGACAACTTCATATATAGTGCGACCCCTGAAGTTTTTCCTTGAATTTTAACTCCCTCCAGAAAAAATACCTGTGTATAGTGCAACCAGGCACCGAAAATGCATGATTTTAAGCCTCTTCAAAGAATTTACCTGTGTATAGTGCGACCCCCTATTTTTTGTGTAAAAAAAAAAAATGAACGTAAACAACTAGTACTATACTCGAGTTTATATGGTAATTTCTGTTGTCTGACTTGAAGCAATCTACTATCAACAGTTAATTTAGGAATGTCTCCATGAGTAATGGCTTTGCAAACAGCTAATATTGCTTCCCATAGTTTCCCATTTTGGGATATAAATTGATTGCTACCTTCATCAATACGTCACTTGAAAATGTTCAAAAGCCATACTATAAGCCTGCTTTTAAAACCTTAATTTAGCGAAGTATTCATTAGTTGCAGCGTGAATTGGAGTTTTGTTGTTAGTGAAAAAATATTTTTGTTTGAAAATCACTACTTTCTTCTTAAGCTATGTCTAAAGATTGAGATTTAGTGATACAATGTAGGCAGATGTCATTTTAATGCTATTATTCAACTTGCGGAGGACAATCAATTTATTATCGGTTGTTCTTGCCCAAAACATAACATTCTTTATGACGCCTTAATCGAAAAATCCTTATGTTCCTCCTTCAGGCACCACTCTTTTCACCAAACTTTGTGAATATCCAGCGTCATTCTAGACTCGTCGGTAAATGCTGGAAATACAGTTTTATATACTATTCCACCCAGTTGAAAGTCTTAACGAAATAATCGGTACAAAACACTCCTGTGTGCAACATCCTGAAGTTTTAAACGCTCATGAAGCCCCAATGGCTTCGAATAACTCTTTACTACTTTTAAGTGAGTGCTTACGGATGTCAGTTTGCAATTTGTCAAGTGAAAGTCAAAGCTCTCTGTATTTTTCCTTTCTTATGTTACGTATTCTATTCAGTCATGTTTGTAACAAATTTCTTAATCGTACGATGGTCTCTGACAAGGAATTGGCAATTTCTAATGTTGTTTAATAGTCATGAAGCATTGGAACAACTTTGCAATATGACCAAAACTGCTATCATTTGTTCACTGAGACGCAAAAACTACGCGTTTATTAAACATGACTGCGCATGTCAGTCTTACCCATTTACCAATATTTGGACTTAAATTTTGTCTTAAGTTCAAATACATGCAGCTAATAAAAAAAAATTAACAAATGTGACTTAAATGTTAGAAGTCTCTGGAGATATATATCTAAACAAGATTAAATAGTACCGACAAGGTATTTGTAATGATTTAATGATTTAATTTTACTCCGTCATTTTATTAATATAACGTTTGAAGATATATATATATATATATATATATATATATATATATATCACTACTGTTTAAAAGTAATTTTAAAAATTATCCCAAGAATTAGTTGTTACTTTAAATAAGATAAAATTATTACACATGGTTAAAATAAGTGTGACATGGTTTTTTATCAGATAATTTTATTATGACAAAAAGAGAAACAGTATTTTATGATTAAATTTTGCTCTCGTAAAAATATCCTCCTTTATCTGCTGTAATTAATTACAGTAGCACATTTTTTTTCGTTGCAACAGTTTCTCAAAATATAAGTTAAGTTTGATAATTGATTACATTCTTTTTTTCAGTGATTAAGAGCTCTTTTTCCTTTTTTTTTTTATTCACCCTTTGCTAATTCTGGTGGGGGTGACTTCGAACTTTTGAACTTTAATGTGAGTGTGTATATATATATATATAAATCTGTTGAATTTATCAACAGATATCATTAATATACAATATAAAACGCTAAAAATTCATTATATTGCAACAACATTTAAACTTTGATTTTTATATTTTCCCCCGTTGCAAATGCCATTTTTTATATACACACGTACACACACACATATACATGTGTGTGTTTGTGTATACATATATAAATCAGGTGAGGTAGTGTTCAAAAGTCATCCCTCACATCGTTCTGATCTTTCTTTACTAGCCAACCCCTACACCCACGTTTGATATTTTTAAATCTGAAGAAGTCTCTTGGCAGAGCTGGTCAAATCGTCCGACAAGTAGAGAGTACTTGAGTAGAAAGAAAAAAATGATGAGTCAAAAATGATTGAAAAGCGCCTGTTTATTTACCTAAGCTTAGCATCGTTGCATTAGCTCTACGCTGATTCAGGTGATGTGTTTTCTTTTTACCTACAATCCATCAGTTGACTTTCTAAGGACTTATTCTTCACAAGAACGAAAAGCTTGTTGCAACAAATATAAAGCGACGTTTGTGTATAAAATGAACAGTGATGACGAGCCTTCAATGAAATGTAATTGCCAACTTCTTCTTGCCTTCAAACTTGGTCCAAAATATTTTTACTTAGTATTTTATGGTTCACCACAATTTATTAACCTATTACTGAGGGTCAAATTGAATAGTCTATATTGTGGAGCCTTAGGATGGTGGTTAGTGTACGGGTTCCTCTCTGGTTTTGTTTAATGGTTTTCATTTCTCAATCAATCTTTAGCCACGCTGTCACAAATGCAGAGGATCACTCTCCGATCTGGTTTTCATTTTTTTATTTTATTTTTTTTACTTCGTAATTTCATTAGTTCAATTCTCTTTTACCATTAACCAATCAGACAGGGTCCTTCACCCTTGGCTAATAAATATATGAAATTCTGTCGTTTTAGCATTTTCAAAAAATCTCTTTTCCTGTATAAGCGAAATTTAAACTTAATTATTAAAGTTTTTTAGTCTATCATTTGAAACAAAGAATTAATAACTTAATTAGATTAAAAGAGAATAAATTAAAATAGAATAATTTTTTTTAAAAATACGATAATACTTTGATTTATATTAGTAGCATCCTATTTACAAAATTACTGTCCTTTTATCCATTAAATACAAATATGGGAGTTTGATATAATTTCAGATATAAATAAGTTATGCTTCCGACGGACATTTTATTCTACGATCGGCACCATTAGCCACAATCTGATCACATTGAAAGCCAGCATCCCTTCCTTCTGCTTACAAAGAGAAAATAGCTTAAATTTAATATAAAACACCGACTACTTTCAAATTATAATCTGAATATTCTCTGATGACGATTGCTGAAAAAAAAATCTCTAGCGAAAATCAAGATAAAAATTGGAATACTTATGCGTTCTGCAATCGCAGACCTAGATGTATTATCAAGTGTATGGAAATTGTCATGGTGCCCTCTTAATTGGTAAATAATTCTCCCTTCTAACCTCTGATTAGTTCTGTCTATATATTCGTTTTCACATTGACATTTAATGTTATAACTGGCATGATAAGTTCGGGGTGGGGACGAACAAATTTCAACATAGGTTGGGAAGTGATAATAGGCTGTAGACTGACAGTAAAATATCAACTTTGAGAGATGTACAAATCTCATTAGTCCAAGGTAATCGCAAATAGACAGGACACTTTTTCCGGATGATACAATTTGTGTTTATTAGACTGTACAATCTTAGCAAGAATTCTAGATTGCAAAATATCAAAAGGTGTCCATTCGGAATAAATTCAATTTCAAAGCTGAATTTAGTTTTAGAAAAGTATATATTATCCGATGAAACAAAGTCTTGATCAGATTCAATTTTGTTTTGTTTAGGACAAAATGTGTTTCAACGAGTATACACTCCTGTAAAAGTAGGTTTACGGTACACAGGAGTCAAAAAAAAAAAACAATTCCGACCTGTGCATCAATACATTTAGAAGAAAACTGAACTGTATTGTTCTCTTTTCCTCAAGTAAACCTTAAAGCTGGATGTAATTATTTAACAATCCATAAAAGACCTAGATATTTCCACATTATAAAGCTCGCAAAATGTGTCATCAACATATCGAACATAACATTGAGGATTTTCAATACAACCAAGAAAATACTGCTCGAAGAATAAAAAAATGTAGAATCAAAAACGGATACCTCAAAAAAAATTATGAAACCTTAAAAATTATCCCTTGAGAGATTTGTTGTTGTTAACGCCATGTTTTGCAGGGCGTAGGCAATAATGATTCGACACGGTTTTCTTTTGACTATCTGTGAATTAACATGCATTCTTGGAAAAGGTGGTGTAGTGATTTCCTGTTGGCTTCTCGGCGGTTTGGATTTCAGACTCTTTCTTCTCTAAGAGTTGGTGCCACGCAAGGCTAGAAAAACCAGACTATTCTACTATTAGACCCAAGTGGCAGATTCTTACCTTTCCTAAGAACATTAGTGCGAAAGTAAACGCAACAGAATAGTCATTTGTGAAAATGATAGTTCTTCCTCTGCAGTTCTTTGTCAACAAGATTTTAAAATATCTTTAGCAAAATGGGTCTTCGCTATATTTCCTTGTCTCTGAAGGAAATAGCTAAGAGCCAGAATAATCAGTCAAATGTCACATTGCTTTTGGCTAACCAGATTATTGGGTTTCATCAAAACAATCTATGTTTGATGTTTCAATTTTGGGTTTTTGCAAAAAATTGGCTTTTTTCTTAATCGTCCCAAATTAAGCGGCTAGTGAAACACTTTTGTAAGAAAAATATATTTCGACTTTTCAGTCTCAGTACTCATTAAATTTACTTTCTAGGTTCACCACACTAAACCACTATTACAACCAACTTTATTTGCAGATTTTACTTGCTTATAAATTCTATACAAGTCATAAGGCAAATTATTCCATTTTAAGACAAAAAACAAGTGTTTCCATGTACATTACAATAGTCACTTACACTTTTCTATTTAGTCAAGCTATGTTAACAGGCGAAATTGTTTACAGTATCGAAACACTAAAACATGCTATTAAATCTGAAATAAGTTAAGTAACACTAGACATAGCCTAGAAATTTGAATGCGATTATACTCCGATAGTATTGCTTATTTTACAAGTATATTTTGAAAAAGTTTTCTGTGGATAAAATGGTATTTTTTTTTAATAAATAAAAATAAAGATAATATTCCTTATATGAATTTAGAAGAATCTTATGCAGATCACCCAGGAAAGACTTCTGAACCCACGTATGTATGACCCGACTTTACAGGAAAACAAGAAGCTTAAAATAATATTCAACTTTCTTTATGAACATTGTCAATTAGTATTTATACTAGCAAAATGTATACTTATATTTAAAATCAGAAAGATACAGTTGAAATTTCTATGGCACATAATGAGGAAGAAGGAAAATTTGACACTCACACAGCATAGCATACCTAATGAACTACAGTAAATGGTTGGCAGAGCTGACATTAGGAAAGATAGCAAAATGGCAAACTTTACTAAGAGCTACACATGACTGGAAGTCGTGGAGAGTCATGATCTTCTACGTCCTCAAAGGACACGGCACATAGAAGAATAATTTCTTTCATTTCTCTTGTTTTAAACCTAGTAGTAATAGCCTTGAGTTGTGTGAATTTCTTAGTTGAAGCATTGTCAATTATTAATTTTTTACTAGTATTTCTTTTATCTTATTTCTCTTGCTTTTTATTACACTAGATGTAATAGCATCTGAATTTCTTAAACGAAACATTACAATTATCATTAACTTTTGACTAGTATTACTTTTATCTGTAAACAAAATCGAGTATGAAATTTATAAAATCTGTTCTTTAAACATAACGAGTGTAACCTGTTCATTGTGTAGTGGTTAACACGCTTGCCAGGTTAACAATTGTTACTGAAAATCAAATCCGGCCTTCACTGGCTTCCTTTGTGGCCTCATGCCAAACTAAGCTATGCTTAGAAAATGACAAATGTAATAGCAATACTTGTAAAATTTTGATTGGTTAAAAGGTCATCTAGGATCAATGTCGTATCTAAGTGTACATCTACTATAATAGATAAGTTAAAAAATAATAACATAGGTAGAAAAATTCAGCTTCTTATTCAATCGTGATCACAATTTTCTATCTTCGAAAATTTCGTGATGATCCTCTTTCATGAAATTTTGTTGTCATGCAGTTCATTCTTGTTTTGAATGTTACTAAAAAATCTGCCTTCGTATATAATGCTTTGTTTTTTTAGACATTAAATTAGATTAAATGGGCATGCATTGTACGATGCGTATCATAGGCCCAGACTTCTTACCTGTGGGTTTGGTGCATTCGTACGAGTTTCACGGTCATCCAGAATTACAAAATTTTAAACGTTTCGCTTGCTGTAACCTGATGGAAAAAAGACGAATTTAAACCAATACATGATTCCTTCGTACTTTGTTGTCTTTATTTATTTATTTGTAAACCTGTGACGCAGGTAAGAAGCTCAAGATGCCATTACAAATGCACCAATATCAAAATGAACTATTTCTCTGCATACGATATTAATTGGCATCTGCAGTATAATATTAGCTACATTTCGTAAGAAATTTTTATTCCTAGTTGCCTAATATAAAAGAATCTTAATCATTGGAGTGGGATTGAATTTTTTCTTATTTAATAAGTGGGGGTCTTAATAAAAGGGAGGTCGAGAATAAAATCATTTCACGGGTCACAAAGTGCTAAAATAAAAATAAATAAATAAATAAACGTCCCCACTTCCTGACTATTGGAGACCTAACAGCACGCTTGTTCAAAATCTCGGATTGTCTTACATCGACAGATCTTTTAATAGGACATTGATAATGAAACTTTTTTTTTTCAGTTACTGCTTGCATATCCAGAAACAACCATAGTAATAACTTAACGTCCCTCTTTTTGAAAATTCGTTCCCGGTTTTCATTTTTTTCATCCGTACAATGCTGTGAAGAATGCCTACTTTACAGCGAGGCTATTTTTTTTATTATTATTCTTAACCTATACGGGCTCTTTGACATGGTGTAATCGTTAGTAAGCTTGTGTCGCTAGATCAATTACGACTGAATAGTGTGTTCAATCCCCACTTGATCTCGGCCTTATATCACATCTAAGCAACGCTTAACATATCGCTATTCTAACCTATACGCAACAACGAAAAAAGTATCAAAGTACTAAAAGTTTTAAGGTAGTACTATATTAGTTTTTATAATGAATAGTAGGTGAATAAACTAGAATTGCAAGAAGACGTAATACATGGCTGTTAGAAAAAGGGGTGAGCTCAAAATGCAGATTACAAATTGGAGATACCAAAATCAAACAAGTGCGAAAATTTAAATATCTGGCAAGTGTTATAACAGCAGACAGAAACTGCGACATTGAAATCCGAAGCCGTATTGGGATAACCAAAGATGCATTCCAAAAGCTAAGCAAAGTATTAAAAAAAAACAGAAAAATTTCGTTAGAAACAAAGAAAAAGGGGTACTGAATTGTTATGCGTTATCAGTCCTCCTATATGGCGGGGAATGCTGGACAATCTCCTCAGAGATGAAGAAGGGACTTAAAGCAACATAAACGCAGCTCTACAGAAGGATGCAGAGGATATTATGAACCGAACAGGTAAGCAACGGCAAAGTTTTAGAGAAAATGTAAACAAAAAGGAAATTTTTACTTAGCATCAAGAAGATAGTTGAAATCTCTAAGACACATAATGAGGAAAGCGGGCTTGGAAAATTTGACACTCACAAGACAGATTGAAGGCAAGAGGAACAGTGGAAAACAACACATAACCTACTTAGTGAGCTTGAGTGGATTGATGTCGAAACAAGTTTAAGGAGATATAACTAAAAGACAAAATTTATTATGCGGTATAAAGGACAGGAAATTGTAGAGAGCCGTAATCGCCCAAGTACTGAATGGACACGGCACATAGAATAAGAATGAAGTTCAATATTTGTAACGATATTAAGAAAGTAACATTATACCGGTAAGAAATGACAGAATTGTGTATGTATGGAGTAGAGTATCTACTGAAGATCACTGTAATATTTGTTACACACAAGAAAGATCGATATTAGGTTGAGCAATAAATAATTTCCGTTTTGGTTTTCCATCGATCAACTTTGTTCTTTTCCCTAAGAACGTCTGGAACACCCAGCTCGCTGATTTTCCTTATCTTTTCTAAATGTCGGCATATGGTATATTGTGATGTGTTTAACATCTTTCTACTAATTCCCACTCATGATTTTAGAGCATCCATCATCAACAAAGTCCAATAAACACTTGGTCTGGTTTCATCTTCCAACGTCGATTCACCAGAACGAAACTTCGCAACCCAATTTCGTATTTGCCGGCAGGTTATGACTATAAACACTACATATATTTCTAGATATCTACATTCCTTTGCTAGAACTCTCATAAAATTATGCACATTTTACTTGCAGTCCCCAGTAATACAGTGTTCTGGTCAGTTTCAAACCTTCGTCACATTCCCAACTCATCAAATGTCGATCGTAATATTTTGACGAATGTACTTTTATTAACACGACTCCAGCTTTTCCGTTTCCCATCATTCTTAGCTACTGGAAAAGTCGCCGCATTTTTCAGTCTACTTTTGCTTTCTTTTATTTTTATTTTATTGATATTCAAAGTGGAACACCAGTTTATTACACTTTTTTCCATCTCCTCCCCAGAGGTTATTAGGATATCCCCTCATCCCGTTTATTAATTTTGAATATTCAGAGTCACCCTACTCAATGCAATTGAAGAAATTATTTTTGGGATGTTGTTGGATATATATATAATAGGATAAAGAACAAATAGAAAAGTTTTATCACTATAACAGGTTTCACTTTTATCAAAGCTTCATCAGATAATGAGATATGGAGAGGAAGAAAAAGAAGCTTTAATAAAAGTAAAACCTTTTAGATTGATAAACGATTCCTATTTGTTCTTTCTCCTATCATTCTGTCTAATTTCGATCTATATTTGATCCCAATTCATTTATATATATATATTTATATTTGTTACCCATTGATAGACATTTATTTAGATTGTAACGCTGACAAGACCTAATGGAAATATATTAGATTTTGTTGAAGCAATTTACATAATGAAATTGAACATTTATTTTTATATCTTTGAGGTTTTACATTTTAAAAGACTTGTTTTTGATTATTTGATAAACTCCCCGTTTATTAGATGTTCATAGCCCTCCATGTTTATTAAACATAGCCGTTTACTCTATTTCCTGATATTTTTTTCCAACCCTCATTTATTACGATTTTTACGGTCCCCTTTTATTTGCCACCCAAGAGTAAATGCCGAGAAATCTCGAAACATTTTTAAGTGATCATCTTCTGTCCTATGACTGGGCGTGGTCGTAGTTTGCGACTAATGACTGACCAGTTCCTTTCACATATCTGGGTTGAAATCCAAAGAGGCATTTATTCAATTTAAAGGCTCATTTTGGTCACGGAGACGTGGCCATTGATTCTATGGAGGGAAACTCACTGCCCTGGCCGTCGATTTCCATCTAGGAAGCCCACCGCCCAGAAATGCTGTGTTATCTCTGCACTTGATGCATATATCGCTATGTGGCCCAGTCTACCACATTGTGCTAGATGGTCGTTGAACCTACAAAGTTCATCCGCCTTTAAAAAAAATGGAGGTGAGAAGATACGAACAAGCCAATAGTCTTTATAAGTGGAAAAGGAAAAAAAAGACTAAAAAAAAGTTTAAAACGGATTCAGCGAAAAACTAAATACAAAAACACTCAAAGATTAAATCCGCAAAATGAAAACGGTGTTTAGTTTTGTTCGTGGAACTAAGAAAACTGTTTTACACTTATACCAGTTCAACAAATTTTGATTTCTTATGTACTTTTTTTTACCACGCGATACTTAAAAAAAGCAGTAAATAACGAACGAAAAGACTTGTAGTCATGCCAAATATTTCACTTTTGGCACAGCAACAATTACGTAGAATCCCCTTCACTTTTCACATTTTTCGTAATTCTCTGAATGAAACCATTCCCTGATTCATAGAATTAAAGCCATCAACTGTGCCAAAATAGAGTTAATTTATAAACCAAATTTTAACAATGATGAAAATGCTTTTTTTCCTGAATTTATGAAAGGGGGTAATATCATTATTATACACTTATTTTACACGATATTATGTTTTCATCGTAATTACTTCTGTCAAAACATTTCGACATTTCTACTCTTCGGCTTTCTTCGGATGTTGGTAACCTCCCGGGGATTTAATACCGAACCTTTTATTGAATCATGCGGCAGATATGCTATATGGATAAAAAAAAAATTGGAATAGGATTTCTCGAATGCACAGACCGGTAGACGTAATGCTTACTGTTTAAAATTAAAAATGAGGCTTCAATTTCGAATACGAGTATACAATAACGTTTGTAGCAATATATATATATATATATATATATATATATATATATAGATAGATAGAGAGAGAGAGAGAGAGCTTCTTAAAATCACTGACACTTTAACAGCGAGAGTTATGAGGCGATTTCAACCAACATTGTCGATTGCAACGGAGAAAAAAATTAGTTATGAATGAAAAAAATCATAGAAAAAGTACGCGATTGCTCATAGTTATTCGTTCAAATAATTCTGAAAAAAATATTAATAAAAAACCTCAATAGAAATATTCTACTTCAATGTCATAAAATAACATTTTTGTGTTTTGCTCTTATTTTAAAAAAATATTTTATTTGTATAGAAATTGCAATAAGGTTTTACTTCATCTGCTAAATGACATCTAACTTCATATTTAATTTTATATTTTTATACTTTTCAATATTTGAAGATAACTGAAACTTTTTTTAAATTTATTTGACCAAGAAGGTTAATTTATATTCCAAAAAGACATTTGGTACCACGACTTCACGAATTTAAGCGCAATACTAGATTGGCAGCTAGGTCTCATTTTACTTTTGAAGTTGCTAGATGTAACCATAAGTTCTATGCTAATAGTTTATTCTCCCGCATTTTGTGGAACTCTTTTGGCTTCCTGCTTTCCTGTTAACGACGATTTTCAAAAATTTAAATACAATATCAATCGTCATCTTCTGTTTTCTTGAAACCCATTCTTTTATCGTCCTTTGTTTCTATCGCTTTTGCCTCTTAGTGGTTTTATTGATTTTCTTGGGGTGAAATGATTTTTTCTTAAAGTCGGACTAACCATATAACTTCTGTCGTCTTTACTAAGTTTTGCATAAGATACACGTAATTGTAAATTAGAGAAACTTTATTTTACTTTGTTATTTATAACGAAAAAGATTTAAATTTTATCAACATTTTCTTCTATCTAATATCTTTTATTTTACAGTAAAATTCACCCTGTAAAAGGCTCGGGGCCACTCGAGAAAGAGAGATACGTTAAGGGGTAGTTTGTATGGATAGGATAGGAAGATAGCGGTTAATTCTAGACTGGAACAGATTAAGATTGTAGTGCTCGGGGAAACATTCTCTAGGGAGTTAGTTCTACAGAGCAGTGGTTCGCAGGAAGGAGCTGTTTGAGTTGAACTTCTCACCGATAGAATACAGATGGGATGTACGTGGTTTACAACTATGTAAGTGGCATGGCGGGTCCTGGCTGTGAAGGTTAAGCCTGGCAGAATCAGGGAATGTAGTTCGTCCGAGCACTTTCCATGAAAGTAGCGATAGAGCATTGAGAAGCTCACCACATCCCGCCTGTGAGAGAGTGGTTCGAAAATAATTCTTCTCCAACAAGGACTTGGAGACACTTTCTGAGTTAGGAAGGATTTTATAATTGAGAAAACCCTTCCAGTGATTCAATAGCTGGAGTTTGTATAGCAAACCTTTGTGCCACACCTTGTCGAAGGCCTTTGAGATATCTAATGCTATGATCCTCAATGTGTGTGTCGTCAAGAGCCTCACTAAGTCCGTGTGTAATAGTAGTTAGGACATCAGCAGTGGACCGGGCTGATCGAAACCCATACAGCTCGTCGCACAGGAAGTTGTTCCTATCTAGGTACTCGACGACCTTCTTTTTGATTAAAGCCTCAAAAGTTTTACTGGAATGGGAGGATCGCTCGTCTGCGCTCTTGAAAACCGGGTATACGCTTGCCTTCTTCCACAGGTTTGGGAAATATTCTCCTTCAAACAGCGGTTGGATAACTTCACTAAGATCGGGATAATTCTCCTTTCAATAATAAAAATGATTCTTGTAAATATTTTGCTTTCTTATGAGCAAAATATTTACAAGAATCAATTATTTAATTAGTAAATGAATACTGCTGGTCATTAATTTTCAAAATAAATTATCTTCCTGCTTATTTTATTTATTTATTTTGAAATATTAGCTCTTCTTAAAATTCTATATACAGAAAATGTCTAACGTGCTAATTCCAGAAAATAAATACAAACGCACGGTAAGAAATGATTATTTAAAAATTTTTATATTTTTTAAAAATCTATTTATACTTTTTTTGTTTAAAATCGAAACGAAACAAAGTCCTTACAGTAGGATAATAGATGTAAAAATATTCATTTTATCATGAGAGGATACAAAAAAATATAGACTCAGGAATCTTTAAAACTTAGCATCTGATTCAGCACCACTGCCTTTAACATCTGATTTAAACACCCCGCCGGAACATCCAAACATTCTGAATATATATCTTTCATTATATATATTATGAAATAATAAATATGATGAAAATCGGCCTTCCTGACGTAGGACCATCCTAGGGGTAAACGAGACTTTCGTGTACAACTGTCAATATGAAGAGGATCTGCGACGTGCTGTCAGGAGGGATCGATTCGCCCTGCTGCATCCACCAGCCACACTCCTCTTGTGATTCTTGCTCATGTCACTTCAGGAGTAGGCTGGGCCTTCATAGCCATCTCTTTTACCGCCAACAGAAGGAAATAAGGGGGGGGGGGCATGACGATCGAAGCTCGGATACGAGCAGGTGCGACGACGATCATATATATATATATATATATATATATATATATATATATATAGTGTCATGACTTTTTTGTAAAATAATTGGTATCTTGTATCATAATTTGATGAACTTTTGTTAAAAAATAATGCAAAACGGTTTAATTCGGTTTATTGTTTAAAAAATGTCAAACCTCAACAGACATTTCTAAAATCGTAACTATGACTTCTAGAACTTCTTGGAGCCATTTTAAACTTTATGGTATATTCTAGAAATTCCTGTATCCTTCTATAACTTTTTGGAGCCTTCCAGAAATTTCTGGAGTCTCCTACAACTTTCTGAAAATTTATGATGTGCATTTTGTGTGACTATATAAATTGCGCGCTGGTTGTGTTGTCATTTAGATAAGCCGAATGGGACACTGGAAGGTTAATCTGTCTTTACTGGGCAGGCGGGACTTCTGGCAAAAGCTAATTAAATTAGTGCAGCGGGAACTAGTGAAGGCGGTTACTGGGAATAGGTAGTGGCAGAGGCTTAAGGATAGTATTAGGCTCTTCACCACCGAATGTAGCCAGCGGCTTGCACTGATTTACTTTTTTAGCCATGTCTACGACTAAAAAGTTGAAGGCTCTCAAGGGAGATTCTCTAGAGATAGGTTTAGCTAGGCAGGCTCTGGAGCGCCGGCTAGCGAGCGCTACCAGGAACTGACAGTTAGGCATAGGTTAAGCAAAATGTATAACGAAGCTGTGAACATGGGCGCAGAATTGCGCAAGGAAGAGATCAGTCGAGGTTCCGATCGATACATTCATGAGGTCAATAGCCCGGAGGTGCGTACCATGAGATCGACTGATGACATGAGCGAGGCGTTTCGGCAGCATTTCGAGAACGGGTTTACCAAGGAGCCTGGTCTCTGTGATGAACAGTTTCGCAGCAATTTGGTTGACATTCCTCGGCTTTCGCCGACTAAGGCGGCTAGCTGTGAGGGTGAGATCACGGAAGGCGAAGTCTATTTGGCATTGAAAAAGGTTGGCAAGGGCAAATCTCCGGGACTTGATGGTTTGCGCTATGAATTGTATTTGATACCGTCGCACATCTTTGTGCCGATTTTGACAGTCGTGTTCAACAACAGTATCCAGCAGGGTGTCCGCTGCCAACTGGGTCTCCAGGGGTGTGATCACGTTGTTGAAAAAGTCAAGAATTTGAGCGGGAATTAGATGATTACAGGCCCATAATTCTATTAAACTCAGAGTTAAAGATTTCGGCTAAGATCCTGAAGGAGAGTTTGCAGCCAGTAGCCGAGATTCTATTGGGAAACCGAGCAGATTTTTGTGCTGTGAAGAGCCAAACAATAATTCAGATCAACCTGCAACTGATATGCACAATACTAGAGGGTGTAAAAGACGACAAGCAAGCCACGCTGATCAATTTGGATAGGGTCGGCCATGGATACCATGCTACTGTCCTACAGGCCACTGGATTCAAACATGACTACTTATGGTGGATTAGCCTCCTGTATGCCTCCCCCAGTGCTCTGGTACAGATGAACGAAAAGCGGTCGTTCACATTTGCGCTGTCTTGGTCGGATCATTAGGATTGCCCACTGTCGCCCCTACTTTACACTTTGGCGTTGGAACCTCTCGGCCGTTTAATTGACAGGGTGTGCAGTCCGGCCTTACGTGGAAGCTTTGTCCACGGTGGGGCTCAAGTCAGTGTTTCCGCGTACGCGTTGTTCCACATGTGATTATGTGGGGCAGTTGCTAGATACCGTCTAACTAGAATCTGTTCCAGCTGTGCTGTCGAACCCTCTGCCTTCGGGCAGAGAGAAACCCGGACGAGGCTGTGCCGAAGCGCAAAATCTCGTCCGGGGAGGGAGACAGACCCGAACCCGTTTATGCGGGGTTACGGGAAATTTTGGGCCGAGCCTACGGGCTCGGATTGCTCCACCTTAAATTCGGCCTTGTGCTACATCCTACCTCGTGGGGAAGCTGGTAAATATTGTCTAGCTGGGATCTGTTGAGTACGACTCAAACTTATGCGAGAACTACCGACCTTCCAACAGTAGCCATCACTACTGGATTGACTTACGACGACATTGTGCATAACTGTTACCTTTATTCTTATTGTATTAGTTTTTGCAATAAACCTTTACTTATTTTATCCACCGTGTTTGTCAAGTATATATTCTTATTAGCACGGAATATAACAATGGCAAAAGAGATTAAATTAAGTTTGAAATTTTTGTTTATTTGTAAAGTCGTTTGTTATGCTATAACTATGAACTGTTAAATTCGTTTTAAAGATACATAAGTGCTATCCAATTACATCATTAGCAAATTGAAAAATAAAGTTTCTGTAAATTTGCAATTGTTTATTTTTAAGGTTGTATGTTATGCTATAGTTATAAACTGTTAAATGCGTGAAAAAATACATAATTTACTATCCGATTACATCATTAGCAAATTGAAAAATAAAGCTTCTGAAACATTTAGATTTTTCAGCCTTATAACGTATATGGTAAAATCGGATTTTTGGTTCGGGGTGACCTTTTTCAAGAATTAAAACAAATTAATGCCTTTATCATTACTTTTAAGTAAAAGTTCATTGATTTATGACACAGGAACATAGAGTTACAAAATGTCATAACTGTAATATATATATATATATATATATATATATATATATATATATATATATATATATATATGAGAAACAGAAAGAGGAACATCAAGAGGGAGTATTTTTAATTCAGTCTGGAACAGAACCAAAACAGTGAAATGTTCGGTAAGTCTCGAACACACTGGACTACAAATTGTTTGCAAAACAAGCTTGTTAGCCACTCTATGGTATATGCACAAGTTATTTATTAAGTTTAGGTTAGCCTCGCACAATGCTGTAGTAGATGGACACTTAGTGAAGACCAATTTTTACTCCACCAGCAAATCTCGGTTTCCGTCATTTTCCCACCGCCGTGAGGTAGCTTCTCTGTGCCTTTTATATTTTGGTAATTATTCTGAACTTTCCTCTAAGGCAGTGCTACTCAAAGTGGTGGTCCGCGGCCCGGCGCCAGTACGCGAACCATCAGCTACCTGTGCGCGGTCAGTTTGAGAAGTACCACTCTAAGGTAACGAAACTATTAATTTTAGTGCAGTGCCAGTTTGGCGGCAAGGTCTCATCATTTTACGGTTGAAATGGCTAGATGAAACCGCAAGTTCTATGCTAACAGTTTCTTCTCTCGCTTGTGGAACTCTCTCCCGGCTTCTTGCTTCCCAGTCAACTTAAATCTCCAAAAATTTTAATTCAGCGTCAATTATCTTGTCTTCTTAATTCCTGTTCTTTTATTGTTCGCTCCTCAAGTGTGTTTTTTTTTTCATATTCTCTCACTCAGTAACTTCTTGCGTCTTAGTGGCTTTATTGCCTTACTTAGGGTGAAATGATAAAAAAAAAACTTCCTAAGAGACAAGTTTGTTAACCATCCCCGTGATTTGTGCGTGAGGGCCAGGGTTAATCCTCGGTGCTTGAGGCGTCTCCAAAAGGAAAAACCGAGGGAGTTTGAGCAATTTTTCCCTAGACCAATGTACGCGTTAGAATCCCAAATGACCTGCTACACACGTCTTGTCCTAATGGCCGTGCGGATAAACGCACACACGCGCGCGAAAAACAATAAAACTTTATGAACATATAATTAAATGTTTACTTGTTCCTACTCAAGAGTTATAAGAACATTACATTCACTCTTCAAGAGACTTGATTATAAGACTGAATTTATTTTCAGAAACCACATTTTTCTCAAAAAACGTTAAGAGGAAAAAATAACGTATTTTAAGAAGAGTATGGTTTCGGAAAATAAATTCAATCAAGTCCCCTAAAGTGCTGATTTAATTTCCACGAAAGTGACAAGGGATAAGGTAAGTGAATATTTAATATTATTCATTAGTATTAATGCTCAATCTCTTGATATTGAGCACTATAATTACACTTAAATATATAGCAGTGATTCTCAACGTGGTTCAGGTGGACCATGGCTGGTCTACATATCATTTCTAGTGATCCACAGAAAATTCATAACCATAAAAAAAATTGTAGCCATTTCATAAAAATGTATCTAAATTATTCTTACTTTGAAGAATTTAAAAAAATATATTTGTTTATCCTTGTTTACTAAGATAAATTTCAAAGTGTAAATAGACTACTTTGTCTTTTCATCGAGTATCTTAGTGTGAAAGTTGAACAAGCTAAAAGTAAAAGTAGGAGTAGTCCATTTGAATTTTTTGAAGAGAAAAATGGTCCATTGGCTGAAGAGGGTTGAGAAACACCGGTCTATAGTTACTTTAAACATCTTTCAGAAAAAATGTGGTCGACGTTTTTTTTTTTTCGTTTTTGTTTTTCGAAATACATTTTTTTGTTTTTTTGTTTATATAATATTGTGTGATGATGCATGATAGATACATAACAGATCAATAAAGGTAATTATGACGTAATCATTACACGTGCATTTTCTTGACAACGCAACGCTTCCAGTAAGGCGGGAGTAACCATGGTAACAGTTTGGCGTTTCTTGAAAGCAGACGACAAGCAAAGACATGGTGGCCAATTGAAATGAAACTTTACATTACTAAATAAGACTTTTCATTTTTTTATCTCAAATAATTTAGTCGCTTCAAATTATTAACGTTTTTTCGTCATGGTAATTAATTTATTTAACGGTGGAGTTCTTATTTCCTGTAAATATGAAGTCGAAATGTTTTCTTCAAAGTCAGATACAACAGGACATTTTACCTTTTACACTGATGTTAATTTTCTTTGGAGTCTTCAAAAAAACGTAAGTTGCATTTATTATTTTTTAAATACATTTTTTTTTAAATATTTCTTTTTATACAAATGTATATTTTAATTGTTAACGTTAATATGTTTTCACTGTTTTATATTTACGAGTATGCTTTATTGAAAGTTTTTTTTTCTAATATTAATTGAAAATGAAGAAAAAATAAATCACTAAAAAAAAAAAAAAGAAAAAAAAAGACAGGCACCAAATGGTAGATATACTTTAAAATCTGGAAGTGACTAACAAAAATTCTTAGCAAAGGGAAAACAATTGTTTTCATGTTATGACAATTACGACGACGTTGTCCGTCGTTCAGTCAGAAATGACTGCTCGGCTATTTTTTTTTTTCCTCTCAAATTTCTCAGTAATTTTTATGGTAAGTTGAAAAACAAAATAATCTTACATAAAGAAAATTCACAGTGTGTCAGGAATTGCTAAATGGAGAAGGCATAAAGGTTTTTGATTATTCAAATTACTGAGCCGGTCCGGCACTTTTATTGTGCACTGACGCATTAAACCAGGAAAAAAAAATCTACACCCTAAACGGTAACCTTCTTTGAAGTAAAGGTATTTTTCTATTATAAAATAAATAAAATAAAAGCCTTAAAACTTGTCCATATTTGCTTCTTTATAAGTGAACAAGCTTACTGATGGATTTACACATTATCAGTTCTCGTCTCATAAAATGATGTTATAAAACGATTCCTTCCAAACAATGTCTTTTGAAGTATTTTTTTTTTTTCTGGATGTATTTACGACACGGATTCAATATCATTATACAGTTTGAAAAGATTAATATTTGGAAAAAAAAAAGAAAAAGAGAAATTGATTTAATAAAATCTACACAAATGCTTATTCAGAATATGAGACCAGTTAAATAGTTCCTTCGTTTTATAATCATTTATTACTTTTGCTGTCATACTATAAATATATATTTTTTGTTACATTTATGCAAATATTACGCATAAAATATATGCAAGTTTAAAGATATTTAATTTTTAAAAGCAATTGCACTAATTTAGTTGTTTCAAAAGATTTACATTTTTAAATATTTTTTACAACCTGAGCACTTCGAATATTGTCAACTTTCATTAAAACTTAAATATTTGGACTGCAATTGAATAATTTCTATTTGTAATGGAAAATTACTGAATATTTTAAAAAGTAATCAAGTCTGTGATAACTGAAAAAACGGATTTATGCCTTAAAATTTCAGATATAAAAATATTCATTTTGTTAATATATTATCCCATAAAATCATAACTGATCATTAAAAAGGTGTCCACTCAAAATTAATTTATTTAGACATTTTTCCACTCTTGTGAAAATCAGAATAAGAACAAATTATTCTTGAAATAAAATAAAAAAAGTCTTAATTTTAAATAGGAAAATGCATATTTTTAATAAAAAAAAAGTATCCTCATTAATTTCCATAAACAATTTGTAAAATGTCACATCGCAATAATAAATATATATATATATATAAGGCTCAGGCACTAATATTCCATGGTTATAATTTATTACATTGGAATCGTAATCACGATCCAATTCATCAGACCTACAAATTCACACTCTATATATATATATATATATATAGAGAGAGAGAGAGAGAGAGAGAGAGAGGGGGTGGGTGCGTGTGTGAGCGCGCACGCGCGATGGATAAATTGTCGTCTAGATATATTTACTAAAATTACACAAAAACATCTTGATATACAAAAGTGTACTTTATTCAATAAAATCTCCATTGGCTTCAACCACGGTCCCCTGACGATTTTGGAATCTCCTGCAACTCTCTGGACGGTGACTTTGTTTAAGTTGGTGAATGCTGCCATAATTCTTGCCTTCAGTTTATCATTGCTGTTACAGGGAGTTTTGTTGGTCTCAACTGTACCCCACACAAAGGGGGTTGCAGTTTGGGGTGTTAGGTGGCCAGATGTAAGGAGTGATGTGTTCGCAGAAATTGTCTGACGGCCATGACTGGGTTCTCACACTTGTGTGGCATGGTGAAGAATCTTGTTGCTAGACATAGGGTCTTCCAGCAGCTACTCTCTTAACCCAGACAGACTACATATGGAGCCTGAGGCCCTGTGGGAAACACTTTCATAATCACCATTAGACTCATCCAATTCTTTCCGAATCCTCTGCACTGTCCTCAGATTGAAATGTTCATATTGGAGCTTACAGCATGAATGCCAAGCAGTCTAGCAGGTAGTTTTCAAATTTCTAGCAGAGTGAATTGTGTGGTGGTGCTCTTTTTTCTTGCAGACAATGCCCAACTGACCATACCATACTGTGACGTCAACAAAATCAAAAACGCATATGCACAAAATTAAAAATGGCGATAATTTACCCATCACACCAAGTGTGTGTGTGTATATATATATATACACACACACTACCATTTATGGGAGAACCTGTCTATTTTTAATGCAGTATTTGTTTGCCTTGTGCTCATGTTTAATGTAAAATCCTTCAGTTACTACATAGTATCATATCACTGGTCATTATCATCCAATAATCTTTCTTGAAAGTTTAACTTCAATATTTACATACCAGTATTTAAAGTTCCTTGAAGAACTAGAGACCTTAAACTAAAAGTTAATATTTTAAACAAAAAAATAGCTTAATGTCATCAAATTGCTTTTAAATGTTAATAAATAAAATTTCTTAATTTTGTACTTTTTTTAAACTAATAACTTGAGTTCTAGTTCGCAAAGGTGCATCAATTTTAAGTTTATGAAAAACTGATTTTTAGTGCTATTATATTTTGGTGATATTGGTAAGTATTATTGAAAAACAAAACAGAAAAAAAAGCTATAAAGCAACATGATTACAATTAATATTAGTTCAAATGGAGTGTTTTGAATCTTTTTTTTTGTTTTAACTAGACAATTTTGGGAAGACATGGATAGCACTCAAGAGTGTTTAATGATTACAATTTTAGAAATAAATTGACATTCATTGGCATTTTCAAATCAGCACATTATTACCTATTCAAAAAATTTTTGCAATATTATTTTACATCATGTTAAACATGATCTTGTAGGTTTGCTTGCTTAGATGATGAACATTTATGGAATATTTAATAGTAAACGAACACTTACAATTTGTAAGGATAGACAACTTTAACACTCCTTAAGCTTAATAGGCTTGTTTGAAATGCCACTGCTTTTAAGGTTATAAAACTAAGATATACTTATATCAAAAACATTTAATGTGCAAGTTTTAACTAGCACACGTGTAAAGAAAAAATGATCTCATGCTAGAGAAAAATTGTTCCTAAAATATAAGGCAAACATTAAGTTAACTGCAAAAACTTAATAACAATTGATAGTGTAGCAGGGATAATTACTATACATGTTCCTGAAAATACGTTCACTTCAAGCTTCCTTTAGTTTTCAGTCTTATAATACGTTAATGACACTTGTAATGAAAAGGGAAAAAAAAAAAAAAAAAAGAGAATCAATATTCATTTATTAAAATAATTTCGATTATCTGTGGTATACATTTTGCTGAACATGGTCCAGAAAAACTTCCCTAACCATTGAATGTAACCATTTTTGTAAATATTTCCATAGTATACTTGAAATATTGGGCATTTGCAAGAAACATACCAAATAGAAATGTAGTTAGCATTTAAATAAATCATCATAACCAACCATCTGATAAAATGGTAAAAGAGAAAAGTGAGTGATTTACATGGACCCATCATTTTATTCTTATCAATACAAAAGAAAAATGCTAGCAGTGCTAGGGGTAAGGTTAAACTATTTCTGCAGTATTACATTTCTCACCTTCACTCCTGTCTATTATGACACCTTTTTATTCATAGAAAAGATTTATCTGAATATTTTCTAACTTGAAAATCAAACTATGTGAGCAAGACAGATTGGCATTATCTAGCTCTTTTCCAAAAGCTTTTAGGAAGTTGTTCAAAAATATCCTACATAATGCATGAACTTAAAACATGGAAGAAACAAAATAAATTCATGACCTTGTTCTGATAAAGATTTTTTGTAAGATCTATGGCATTGTAGAAAAAAAATTAATTATTTACTGGTAAATTACAAGAGATCTTTACTTGAGAGAAAAAGCATTTTTGCTTTAATGACATTTACATTTATTCCTCTGAATAGGAGTTGTCCTCCAAAATGTTAGTCACTAAAAACTTCAACTATAAATCAGCTGCAGTAATCATTACTATACCAATTTCTCAGCTGTTAATATAACCAAGCACTTTAACATTATATAAATAAATTCTGAAATCCAAAGATAGAAAATTAAACAATTTTAATAGCAATAGTACAAACAGTATTCTTAAAGCCATGCGACAACTTTGTGCCTTTCAAGTACAGATTATAACAATGTTGTAGACTATTTTAGAAACTCTCTCTCTATATATATATATATATATATATATATTTCCTGTAAAGGAGTGCTTGAAAAGACAGTGAATTGCATATTTACTAGATAAAGAAAAAAAACTTTGAATGCAGTTTAGCCTGTTTGCATAATCATGTCAAACTTCACAATACTAATTAAAACAATCCAAGTTTTCAAATAGTCGGACAATTATGTAGAAAGCCATAAAGCAAAATTATAAACTCAAGAGAGGGGGAAATGCAGAGTTAAAAACTAACTCCTCTTCCAAAGTAATATTTTTTGCTAACAAGTCATGAGCTACTTATTTTATGCAAGCAAGTTTGGATTTTAAAGCATGTATGCTTAAATGGTATTCACATTTCATTATTGTAGATTTGGGGGTATTTACTTCAAAAGTTAATATAAAACAGAATTTGGGAACATTAAGTTTCTAAGGAATAAATCAATTACTTCAAAGTTGAAATCTCAGAATGCTAAAGCAGTTGTCACTTTAGTATACACATTTAGATAAGTTGGAAGACATTCTTTTAGATAGCCTCAATATCAAGTTGTACAATTAAAATGGGTTATATTGTTCAAAATTATTCCTAGATTCTTGGCTAGGTGTCACTTAGTTGTAATAACTTTATAACATTAAATGTGTACATTTATAATGAATTAAAGCATAGCTTTGTCTCAAAATTAAATATACATCTGATTTTATGATGCAAATCAAGGTTTTCACAATAAAACTTGTAATTCATTAAGATTTTTTAGAATGTGTTTATATGAGTAATATATCAATTCTCAAAGTTAAAAATAAAAACTGTAGACAACTTTTTTTAAAGTGTTAAGTTTTATGTAAAACATCCAATTTATAAATAAATCCTGAAATATAGGCCACAAAGATTTGATTAGACAAATAAATTATATTTTACATTGCACAGCTTTTATTGCTTGCTAGAGATTATCTTTACTAGAAGATATTTTTTTCCATTCTCAGACAAATCACTTGACTACAAGTTTCCTTTTGGACTAACATTTCGAGTGGCTGGAATATATTCCTTTAATTTGGGATCTTTGGAACATTATTTGGAAATGTGTGCTTTGAAGAATATCAAAGCATATTTTCTTACAGTAACATTGACTAATTACAACTAAGAAATTTAAAGCTAAAAGATTACATTCCTGCATTTCACTGTATTTATCTTAACACTAACTTTGAAGGGACCTATTATTTTTACTGCCTAAAATACCATTAAAACAGTCACTATTTACTTCTGAATGGCCAACTAATTGTCCATGAAGGCTCCCAAACTGAAATGTAGCCATTCAACATATTGCTAAAACTGTTTTATGAACTATATCACCCAAATTTAAAGAAAAAAAAAAAAAAATTTATATTTTAAGGTAGTAGGTAAAATAAAGACATGAAAGCAACCCATGGTCTCAATATTCTACACCTTTTGTTTATATTTACAATAGCAGCTTCAAATAGTTTGCTGGTTACTGCATTTTTTTAAATTTTTAATTTCTCAAGTCTGTAAATTCATTAAAAGCCACCATATTTACTTCAAAACATTACCACTGTATTGTTTTTTTTACTGAAATTACCAAAAAACTGAACAAACATTGCTTTGTTGACACTCAATTCTACAATATTGGTTTTGCTTGAGTTTATATCTTTTTACAACCCAATGCAATTATCATAACTTTTTTAACAATATGATGAGCAGTCATTAGCTTTCATAAAATCTAGTATGATCGTAATTATTTCTAATAAAAGCAGATAGAAATTCACATCTCTAAATATTTCCTCATATTTATACCATTATTGGTTGGTTAATACCAATTTTATTGTGAAAACTTCAACTTGCATGATACAGATTAAATTAATATCTGATTTATGTTTAGCAATGTGGTACAATTTCTAGAGAAAATAACTTATGAGAAATATATTGAAAGAATATCAGTTAAAACTACTGCAAATACTCAGGCCACATTAAAAAAAAAAAAAAAAAAAAAAAAAAGTCAATAAATTTTGAAAATGCACTTTCAGGAAAGTGCTTAAGTACTCTTTCCGGAAACTTATAGAATTTTTTGAAACTAGACTTATAGACTTTAAGGCTGTCAGAAACTCAACTCGGTGATACTGTAAATGTCTATACCTACCTCACTAAAATTTAAGTTTTCTGTAGCATGGATAAAGCCAGTTGAAAATTATATAAAATACATTAATATAAGTTAGACCAATCACAAGCTTTAAAAAATAAAAAATAAATTACTACTCTACTGAAATAAACCACAGAAATCTTAAGTCCAGCTCAAATTTAAACTTTAATTATAAACATCTTTGTCATTAATACAAAAAGTGTTAGTTCATTTATTACAAACTGAGAAATTGGATTTTATCACAATTGCTGGAGTTAATTCATGTGAAGAAATGCAGTCAAAGTTCAACAATGGAATGCTGGTCCTTGAAATTTAGCTGACCAAGCGCTACATGGCCAATGGAGAAAAAAAAAAAAAAAAAAAAAAAAAATATTAGAAAGAATCAATGGATTTGACCAGCAGTTGTAACAATCAGTGGTGGTGTCAGTGATTTTTGGTTTAAAAATATGAAATCAAAGCAATGTAATGTAATTCTTTACTTCAGCAGTCTAAAGATGGTGTGTAGATGGGCATGTGTGTAATTTGAAAAAAAAAAAAAAAAAAGTTATATTTGTAACTTGGAAAGGCAAAAAACAATCTCAAAAGGCTGTTAAATTCTTCCAAGTTATGTCAAGTAGCAAAAATGCACTATAAACATCAAAAATTCATATTGAAATACATAAAGAATTTACGTTATATCTATGAGGAATCAAAATTACCAATATATTGATGGAATGTAAATATTCCCCTACCTCACAAATGTATTGATTAAACTGAGAATAGCAAATACATAAGGGTGAATATTGATTAAATCCATTTTAAATTATGGTTAAAAGTCACCTAAATGATTATTAGTTCAAACATTTATTGTATGTTGTAAACTGTTAAATGTCTACCATATTACCTTTCAGTAATTACATGTTTAAAGTAGATACATAAGATTACAATAAGATTTGGCTTTGCAGAATTGAATCATGTTTTTATTTATTGGAAAAAATAAATAAATAAAACCGCCACAAAAAAAGATCATTCCCCACCCCCGTTTAAGGTTTCTAGTGATAGCCTGCAAAAGTAATATGAATTATTTTACGAGTCATGCAAAAAAAAAAAAAAAAAAAAAAAAAGTAAATTTTCATGGAAGAATCTTTGCAGAAAATATGCCAGTATCTAATTTGATTACCCCAGTTACAGAACAAAATACAGGAGGTAATATCTGAAAATTCAAGGTCCACTCAGACTTCATGTAATTTTTTTAATGCTTACAACTAAATGTAAAGCAGAGATTCTTCCATTTGCACTGCAATTAAAAAGTGACCAAAAAAAAAAAAAAAAAAAAAAAATCTGAAGATGTTCTGATGAAACAAAAATAAATGAAATTTGCTTGGGTTTTCTTCATCCATGCATGAAGAATTCTTTTTAAATAAGTGAAAAAAAGTGTCAAAAAGTAGTGAAAGACAGTTGAGAGCTAAAATTGAGAGCTTGAATGTTGGTAACAACCAAGCAAAAACTAAAGACTTCACAAACAAAAAGATAAAAAATAAAGAAAAAAAAAAAAAAACAAAATAAAAAACAAAATAAAAAGAAATCTAACCAAGAAGAATAAATTCTGTAATTGAAAAAATAGCTGGCTTGTGACCTTTATTCATGTTGAGTGACATATATGACAACATGACTTATATACATCTTTTGATAAATATACATTATGTACAAATTAACATCACAGACATATACTGCTACAAAGCATGACAACCGAATCCACATGGCTGGCTGGCTGGCTGCATCCATGCTTTTTTTTTTTAAATTTTGTTTTATGCTACTGTACAGCTAAGGCATTTTCAGCAACACTGAAACATTGTGTAGAGTTGCTAGCCTCAGGACTTAGGGCATTTCTCTCTCCCTTTCACCCACTCTCCTGCCTGCCTGCCAACATTGAAATGGAATGGTAATGATGACACATGGAGATGAGAACTTTGTTCAAAAAAGAAGCTTTTTTTTCATTTCCTCCCCCACCAATTAGTTTGTGTATTTATTTTATTTTCCTTTTCTACAGTTCAGTTTAGTCACCGGTCAGGGCTGGTGTACCATGGTGTTCATCCATATACTTAAGTTTTCAGTGGGAAGAGGAAGAATTTTTTTTTTTTTTTTATTTATTTATTTATTTTTTTTATTAACTGACATGAAATAGTCCCATCCAAACATTGCAGTTGCCTTCTGTCAAAGTTTTGTTTTTCATCCACAAACTTATCAGCTATGATAAAAGAATTGACAGTGATGAAATAAGTGTCCTTCCATAACTGCTAAAGATGAATCCAGGGTTCAGGTGGAACAGCTTAAAAAAGACTGGTGGTTAAAGTGATATAGTTGTGGTGGTGGAAAATTCAACAGCATTGGAAGCTCATTTATTTGTAAGCCTCCTTTGATCTTTAAAGAAAAAAAAAAATAAAAATAAATAAAAAAAAAAAAAAAATAAAAAAAAAAAAGGAAAAAAACTTTGGGTCCCTCCCCCAACTTTTGCTCAAAAGGATGGATTGTTTGACATTGCACAGGAGTTCATTGCACAATATGCTGGGATTATTCACATTTTCACATGGCATATTGATTTGAGGGTGCCTCAGTAAAGTGTTGGGATGCTAGCAGTACATATGTACTACAAATCAATTTTAAACCAAGAGCAAATAAGGACAGGGAAATAAATTAAAAAATAAATAAATAAACTAAAAGATATACAAGTGCACAAGATATACATATTCACACATATCTCAGTCACCTTTTATAGAGAATTAACACTTTCCAGAAGCCAGCCAGTGATTCCTTAGAGATGAAAGCAAAAGTAGCACTATCAAAATACTTTAAATATACATAACACCTATGAACTTCTGCACTCATTCCAAGGGACTGGTCTTAGGAGCAAGAGTAAAGATTACAGAAATAAACTGAAAGAAAACTGAAGGTAACGATTGGAAGGAGGAGGATGAGGTGGTGGAGCAGCCAGGAGAAGAATATTTTTTAAGAAAGATTATCAGTCTTAGAAAAATTTCTATTGCATTGTTCTATTTAAATTGTTGATTTTATGCAGAAGTTTTGTTTTAAGACATTACAGGATAAAAAGAAAAAGTATCTAAATGTCCTAAGGAATTTTCTTTCCTATTTTACATTAAAAGGTCTTTAAGAAGCTTATTTAAATGGTTTTGAATATTCAAGCGGTAAGTATTAAAATAAATTTGTGCAGATCAGCAGGTTTCTATATAACTAGTTAGGAATTGTAATGAAATGGAGCCAAAATAAATTTCAGTATATCATCTCAATTTTTCTCAAAGAATCAAAGCAAAATAAAAAAAAAATAAAAAAAATTTTAAATTAAAATTTCACTATTTTGAAATTTATAAATTTTAAAGAGTAGAAAAAAACCTGAATGAAAAAATAAATTAATAAATAAAACTAAATAAATAAAAAGAAAACAAATCTACACAAATAAATTAGATATAAAAGATCGGAATTTTTCCATGGCATAGTTTTTATCTACACTTCTTGTAGTGTGGAATCATTCCATGAAATATTAAGAATGCAAACTTAAGGTTTAAAAAATAAATAAATAAATAAAAGCTATGCAACCAGTCATGGTTATGTTTGCATATAAAGGATTTGGGCTGAGAAACTTGATGCATTCAAAAATTGATTTCATAGAATATTTTGGGAGAAGGCAGGAAAGAAAAAAAAAAAAAAAAAAAAAAAAAAAAAAGGACAAACCTGCATCAAATTTGAGACAGATTAGGATTATCTCACTTTACAAATGACACCCTCAACAAGGTAAAATAAGATCCACAACGCATGGCAGCTAAATAATGCTGCAATATTTGATGCTCCTGTCACTATGACAGATTTATAACATCCAGGATTGGCAGTTTTCCAGACAAACTATGCAAAACTGGAGGATTATTCTTAGGCATTGTACGTAGTCCAGATGGAGCTTCCCCTCTCATATCAAGCCAATAGAATCGAACAGCTCAATGCTTTGTACACAACATTCTGTTGAAGTACAAGGTATTGTCAAGTGCTCAGCTCCTATGAGACATCACAGCATCAAGTTGAAGGCATCACTGATTCACTCCTGTGCCAGGGAGAGGAACTATCTCCCACAAAAGATACTATCTCAAATTGTATCTAGAAATGCTGCTTTTCTGTACAATAGAAATAAAAGGCACTTAAGATTAGATCCTTTTGCCATTTTAATAGCATGTTGAAGACTGTAGGTAGGTGGACTGGATCAAACTTGTGTAGCTAGTACATGCGGACGTTCATTGTTCAACATGAGCCGTTGTGCTTGCTCATTTTTTAATAGAGTGTCACTGATATTTAGGTGTGTTTTTTCAACTTTTATACTGCTCTCCCTGCAAAGAAAGAAAAAAAAAAAAAAAAAAAAGATATAAACATGTGCACTAAACTTTTAATATAGTTTGTTAAAATACAATTATAAATAGTTTTTGTCATACAATAAAAACAAATTTAATTATAACAAAGGATCAAGCAAATTAGAAATAAATAAATCTACTTTACAAAATTAGTTTTGCAAATTTTCTATGAGAATAAAAATACTTAAACTTCCAGAACTTGTCAGATTTTTTTTTTTTACAGAATTAATTTAATATCTGATATTTATGCTATCTACTATAGTACCTTCCAAAACCAATTATATTATTTACATATAGATAATCATTTGGAGTATGTGAACTGTGCTTAGGATCAAAATGTTGCTTTCCAGTTTTCTGCTTAGAAGTAGTGGAGCATCTGTGCACTCCACATAATTTAGCAATTTTACTGCTTTGGTCCAAAAAGCAAAATGCTTGTGTCATTTACCACTTATTTCCAAGTCAAATTGAAACAGAGTTCAGTTAATTTCACATATGTTTTAACATAAGTTTTTAAAAAAAAAAAAAAAAAAAAAAAAAGTAAAGCCACAAGGATGAACTTTTCAGGATAAATCTAAACCAATGTACTATGAAAACTTAGGTTTGATGACTACAAATATAATGCACAATCAGAATTTTATCAATTTGAAGAAAGTCAATTTAATTTAAGCCAAGTTATAAAAAAAGGAAGAATATAAAAGCATCAGCTATTGTTAAAGACTTGACACATGACTATCAACAAAAGTTAGGATTATGGTACATTTTTCCAGGAAAAGAGAGAGAGAGAGAGAGGGAAGAAATGAAATAAACAAGTGCAGTTTATTTTTTGGTATCACTAAAAAAATTTTTTTTTTTTTCACACACACAAAAGATGAAGCAAGCAAAACCTGCTACAGACCAAGTTCCACCTTTGTCAAGTAATTAGGTTTTTCAGCTTTCATTTCACATTAAAGTTGACAATGAAACAGTATCCAATAATGATAAAGGACATAACACAGATCAATATGACAGAAGACTAACAATAAACCAAGTAAAGAAAAAAGAAAATGGAGTAAAAACATCACAAAGGTTCATAAAACTTTTCACTCACTAGCTATGATTACAACTAGGTGATGAAAATGTAACAGTGACTAGTCAATGAATAACTGAAACAAAAAGAAATGGCAACATTTGCACAACCATCTGAAGAAGCAAAGCTAAACTTTCAATGTTTTCACTTTATAAATAAAGCTTTCAAATTGTGAAAGCTGATTCCTTTCCATCACAGCCCCCCTTATATATATATATATATATATAAAAAACAAGACACTGAATTGTGTATCACCCATTATCAAATAAAGAATAAAAACCAAATTCAAAACAATAAGGACCATTATTAAGCACAGATGAAAATCTTAGTTAATAGTCACACATTTTTACAAAGTTTTAAAAT
Organism: Acanthosepion pharaonis; assembly: GCA_903632075.3. Taxonomy (NCBI): domain Eukaryota; kingdom Metazoa; phylum Mollusca; class Cephalopoda; order Sepiida; family Sepiidae; genus Acanthosepion; species Acanthosepion pharaonis. The sequence continues at coordinate 504,306 of CAHIKZ030001551.1, forward strand.
ACTTGAAATGCAAATCGCTTAACATTAAGGGCTAAAAACTACTTTCAAGAAGATTTTCAGTAAACCAATTTCTTTAACAAAATGTGGAAAGTCTTGAGCTACTAAAATTCTATTAAATTTTTCTCCATATTAATATCATTTTTCACTTATAAAACATTGAAAATTAAAGATACTTACCCAACTTCAGTATTTAATGTTGGTGTTAACATTTTATTACATGGTTTGTGACAAGGGTCTTTTGTATTATTGTGTTTTGTTAATAAGATCTTTGCTGATTTGTCATAAATCTGTCCTGGATTGAACCTGTTTGAACATTCAAGTTCATCTTTGGTTATTTTGTCTGAAGAGCTGGCAGATGGGATTGTTGTAAAGATATCAGTCTCCATGCATTTGCTATTGAACTTATTTTGTTCATTCTCTTTTTGCATATTTTCTCGGAAGTGATGCTGTCGGTGTCGTAATAACATCACAATTACTGCAATAATAATCAGCACAAGAGGTACACCAGCTCCCAGACAAATAATAAGCCCCAAATGAATGACAGAAAGTGACTCTTCTTTTTCCTCTTCCTTTAAAGCTTTACGCTGGTTTACAGTAGCCATTGGGCTTGTAGTATTACGTGGAGGACTTTTCCCTTCAACACGATCACAATTATGACCAGTGTAGCCATCATTACAAAAGCACTGATATCCAGCAACAAGATCTTTGCACTTGCCATGTCTGCAAGGGTTGGGTGAGCAGTCATCAATATTAGTGGTACAATCCTTCCCAGTGAATCCAAGAGCACAAATGCAAGCAAAGTCATTGTTCCGATCCTGGCATGTGCCACCATTGGCACAAGGACGGATCTCACAGTCATTCACTGCCACTTCACATAAAGTGCCAACGTATCCAGGCACACAACGACATACAAAATCGTTCACTTTATCTGTACAGGTACCTCCATTAAGACAGGGATTTTTAGAACAATCATTCACATTTTCCTCACAAGTTTGACCATTAAATCCAGGAGTACAAACACAGCGAAATCCATTCATTTCATCAACACAGCGTCCACCTGATGAAAAAAAAACAAAAACAAAACCTAAGTAAATAAAGTACAAATTTTATATCAAGTGACTTTGTATTATCTGCTCATTTGTTGAGGTTAAAGCTTAAAATCAGTTATGAAAATGATCATGAGACTTCCAGAAAATATTCACAAAATAAGAAACATTTAGATTTAACATTCACCATCTTCAAAAGAATAATGAAATTGAGGGCAGCAAAATATTTATAGATCATGTAACAAACAGGCATTTAAATACCTTTTAGTTATTGACAAATTTATTCATCTTAATCCAAATTAAAAGGAATTATATACATACATTATATACAAGATGTGAGAGAAAAAAAAAAAAACTTACCATTTTTACATGGACTTGATAAGCACTCATTAATTTCCAATTCACAATTAGGTCCTGAAAAACCTGGTTGACATTCACATAAGTAAGTGTCACCAATGTTTCTACATTTTCCATTATTTCGGCAAGGATTGCCATCACAAGATACTGCCTGGATGTCACATTGCTTACCACTAAATCCTTTTGCACAGCGACACTGAAAACCAGTGCCAGTATCCTATAAATGAAAGAAAGAAAAAATAAATAGACAATTGTCATAAAATCATAATAGTTAAAACATAATGGGAAAGTGGAGAGAAGAGAAAAAAAAATTACTTCACAAGTTCCGTGATTTAGACATGGCTGATGCTGGCAATTGTCAACTTTGATTTCACAGTTGGTGCCATTAAAACCATCTGGACAAGTACAAGTGTAGCTTCCTTGACCTGTATTGGTGCAAGTACCATCATTCTTGCATGGATTGTGATGAGTGCAATAGTTGAGATCTTTCAAGAAAAAGAAAGAATAAAGCAGATTGAAAATATATTAAAAATAAAAGCAGTTTTGCAACATTCATATTGTTCAGTTTAAGTAGGCAGTTGCTAATACAAATGCTTACATATAAATTGAATGATTAAAAATACATTATACTAATGTCAGATTGTTTTATGAAAGCCAATGTTTTCACAATTGGCCAACATCAGTTGGTCAAGTTTTCAGGATATAAAGAAATTTATAAATATATCAAATAATCCTTTTATTAGAAATATTTAAAATAATTTTTGGTGTGGAGATTTTATGAAATTTGAGGAGTATAACATTAACATTTCAGTTAATATTTCCGATCTATAAATATCGCAATTTCAAAAAGAGAAACGATATAAGTTATAGTGATGGCATCAGTATACGAAATTACCAAGAAGAGAATATTTAAAGAAGTTGGTGTGGCAAACAGAAAAGTTACTGAATATTAAGGACATGGGCAAAAAACATGAAAGAAACCCAACTACTACCACCTTAAACAAGGAAAAAATGTAAGTTGGGTGAAGTAGTACATGAAAACAAGAAAATTTTATCAATGAATAGAGAACAGTGAATGGACTTAATGGCTGGGCAAGAATTTTGGGCTCCTTCATGGAAAATCAGTTGGCCATTCAGAAGTCAATAGTGGGGAAGGAAACTGTTTTTCTGACATTATAAGCAGTAAAATATTTAGTCCCTTCGGAGTTAGTCTCAAGATAAAGACAGTGAATTACTGTAACATTAACTAGTATACATCTCAAATCTTAAAAGGACATTCCTGCAATACAATGCTTCTTCACATTCTGCAAAACTGACTATTGCCCCCTCCCTAAGCTTCAAATACCAAATTAAAAGAATGGACCCCAGTCTCTCCAAATGTTAATCTGATAGAAAACCCGTGGTCCATGATTAAAATAAATTTATGATTATGGAAACAGTATTCAAGATGATCTCTAGAAAGAGATCAAAACTGCTGCAAATAATGCTAAAGTTAAAAGTATTTAAAAAAAAACAAAAAAAAACAATTTGATTAACACAAATCATAAAATGTTTCTACAGCTGATATCTGAGATAGATGAACATTTTGTTTATATAAAACACGACATGCCCAATATTTTCAGGGTAGATATTATAAGCTCAAACTCAATAATATTGATCATAGAAATATATCCTGAAAATTTAAGACAGTTGGTTAAGGCTAAATTTAAAAAAAAAAAAAAAGCACTTGCATAATAAAACCTGACCAGGGTTTTTATCTATAATGAAAATATAATTGTAAAATAAAATATTA